>CAJFCO010000373.1:2436821-2539282 GCA_904066015.1 Synergus gifuensis
GTTTTCCTGAAGTGAAGATTCAGTAACTGGAAAAACCACCTGTCACTGACCCTGCTGGGATACCATAAGGAATCACTTATCTTTCGCGTGCATTATGCTGTTTATAAATTAATTTTCTAGTTTGTATGCGAAGAATGTCCATTTTTTAATAATTACTTATTCGATAATCATTTTACTCAGATTTTATACCAAGTATTCTGAATATTGAATAAACATTCATCATTCTCTAGTCAAAATAGGATTTTCTTTTGGATTTTCGCACTTATTGAATAATTATTTTCTCTTTTGAATTCCTTACAATTTTTCCTGAATTCTTAATTTACATTTGATTATTGGAAATCAAGGTTTTTGTTAACTTTACTAGCTACATTTTTTAATAATTAATAAGTTGTGCTGGTTTAAGTTCGTTCTAATTTTTGTCACATAATTTTATTTAAAAAATCACCTTTCTTCATTGAGAATTCTTTATTCTTATAAACTTTCAATCAATTATAAAACGAAATTTTTATATGTAAGAATAATATAAGACAGAAAAAAGATTTTTTAAAATCTAAAATAAATCTTGATGCAAATGATGCTTAGGAGGCATCTTCCTGAAGTATTTTTTATTTTTTTCAGAGAGTTTTTGTCCCGAAATTTTGGGCCTTGAGCTATGGGCTAATGAGTTTATTGTTTTATTTAAGGCTTATCGAATTAATAAGAGGGCAACCAAGTATGTAAATAAGCAACAAGTCGTCGTCCTGATTGGCGTGTTCGCCAGTGACGTCAACATGTGGGGGTTGCCAGAGTGATATGAAGAGTGACTAGTCAGGGAAACACTGGAGAAACCTGCTGCTCGGTACCATTTATATGGTGAGTCGCGCACCCGCAGCAACTCAGTCTCATTCCGTTCCGAAAACGAAGCGCGAAATCATCACGTTAAACCCTCTTCACATTAAAACCCAGAAAATTCGCGAGTTGCCAGTGAATGTCGAAAACAGTTTTCTCTGAAGTGTCTTCTGCGAAACGGTATCGGAGAACGTTCTTATCCTCCTTTTGGTGGGATTTTCAGTTTTTTTTTCATCGACAAAGAAAAGGAATAGAACATGTTCGAAAAGTGTAGGAGATAAAAGCAACATTACGAGTGCGGAAAGAATTTGCACGAAAAATCTGGGTCAATTATAGATTTAGGTGAGTTGATAACAAATTCTTTGATGAATTTATCAATTTGATGTGTAAGATAATCTCTAAACAATAATATTGACCATAGAATCGCAATCAGCGTTGAACTTCTGCATTTTTTTTTTTGAGAACATTAATATTATAATAATGAAATAATTCTTAATTTGAAATATAAAATATTTCATGGGAGTGTTTATATCGTTTACATCTGTATGATATAGATAGATATAAACAGATATCTATTTATATATCTCTTTATGTCTCAAAGAGAGGAAGGAAATTAAGCGTTAGGTAATAAGATTATGAACGACCACAGTGGAATTTTGTGTCAATGCTATATTTTAAAATTATTCTACAATGGGATAAATTTACTTAACTTGAAATACGTATTTTGTTTTGTATTTTGACAATGTCGTGATTGATTAATAATCAAGAAACTGGCTTTGATAAGTGGCTCAAAAAACTTGTACTAGGATCGGCCATTCACCTGACATCTAATTATTGTTTCTGTTATCACCTTTCTTTTTCATTAAAACAAAAACGGAAAAAGTCGTTATACTTTTAATTTTTTTATCCAACTGAAATAAAAAGCATTTCAAAATAAGTTGTACAGAATATAGCGAATTTTAAGTTCAAGAGCGTTTACAAGTATCGGAAATTCTTATCGGGTCAAAGAAATGACAAATATCACCTTAAGTAACGATTATTCACAACTAATCTTTTCCAATTAAGTAATTTTAGTATTAATATTTTTAAAATAATATAATAATCATAGATAATTAAATAATTGGGATTAAACTGAAATTTACTATATGTATATTACAAAATTTGATATAAATTGCGATAAATGAGATTCGGTCTATCGCTACCTGTGGGATATAATTAAATCCTCATTAATGATGTGATTAAAACTCGTTTCTTACGTACAAGTCGTAAAAGTGTCAATCAATGATTTTTGACGTATAAATGACTAATGATCTGCATAAAATCTTATCGGTATTTTAGACCTTCTTTAATATTTTAGCCAATACAATGAAAAATCGGGATATTTTCCAAAGTCTCTCGAAGAATGCACTTTTATCAATGAAGATTACTTTTTTATCAAATTTCGCAGAGAACCACGCTTGGTATTGATAATTAAACCAGGAAATGAGTTGATCTTCATCTATCTAAATTAAAATCTAATAATTTCTCCCAAAGGGTAATGTATACAAAAAATTTAAAAGTATCTTCTCTCATCAACAATAATTGGAGATAATATATGACATATATTCCCGAATATCATACAGAAAATGAGCTTAAATCTTTCCTTAAGTCTCAACTTCAACGTCGAGACTAAATATGTTATCAGGAAGATAGCGTAATTCCGGTTTAAATAATTGTTCCCATTGTATATATCTTTAATGGAACTACATAAGTATATACCAATTCCAATATAATTTAAAAATAATGATAAAAAAAAACTTATCATTATTTTACGCGCATTTTCTTGAAGCGTTTAAATTCATTTCTATATCTATATTCTATTCCTTTTCATGCTTATCTCATAGATGGAATTTACAGTTTTTTGCGCCATAAAAATATTTTCGAGTCAAAATTCCCATTGAAGATCATGCGTCATCGTTCTCGTAATTATTCAAATGATCTTCGCTCCTGTGGTCGATCCTACGTCTGACTAAACACGAACCTTAATCACTTCTTTTATCGCCTTCGCATTATTTCCGTTAAAAATCTTCTTTCTAATTCATTCTTTCTGTATTCATTAGAATAAAAGAGTACGTTTTCTATCTAAAGAGACTTGATAGCAAATATATATCTTGATCGATATATAGAGTATCGTCTTGCTCCAGTTGAAATTAAGTGGTCACGATTGGCTGGCGTCATACTTATATTGATTGTCTTATTGATCGTCACGTGCAAATCTTCTTGCTGTTTCAAAAAATGAGAGATCTTTGTTGTCATTTGCAAGAGACTCAGTGATGGTCTTATTCATAGTCTCCAAAGATTGTGAAAAGACATCAGAAAAGCTGTAAAATTCCTCATCCTGAATCAAAGAAATTAACAAAACAAATTAAACCAAACAGTTTCCTTAAACTAAAATAATTCAAAACAATTTTGTTTCTTTAAGAAAAAGAAAGTTTTCTTTAATATAAAGAAATTTTCACTTACTTGAATTATTAAAATAAAAATCTTTTGCTCCTTTTTATCGCAGTTGATGAAGGATGTAAGTGGCTCGAAAAGATATAGTCTAAGACCGTTGAGAACCTTTGATTCGGAGTTGGAATTAATCTTATTTCTCCAACTGTCGGGTCAAGTGGTATCTTTTTGTGATTTATCTTTATTTTACACGCGTCTTATCGAATTTCGAATGACCCGTTGCGCGTGTAAGATGGTATTGATCGAAGCGACCCGCTACAAAATGTAAAAGTTATGAAACCACTTCACAATCTTACGTAAAATAGGTACTGGTGGAGCCATTTTAATACCCGCAACCATATTATTCTCACGTAACACCTGGAACATAACAATAACATTCGCATGTATACAACTGTACACACGCCCATTGGTCTACTCTTACATGCACCTCTTCTTCAGCGCATCAGCTTTAAATCTTAATGTATGATTTCTCAAATCAGGCACATACGCATGTATAAATTTAAACCGTACATATTTCACGTTTCATTTGTAAATTGTGCAATTTTTAATCTTTCCAATTGCAATGTTTCCAATTTGAATGTTTCCAATTTAAATGTTTCGTCTTAAAAGGATATTTAGTTGGCATCTATTATATATAATGACTTGAGATTTGAATGCAGATGGAAATTTAAATATAAGAGCGAGGATGGGTCGAATCATCAATACACGCTCATCAATAAAACTTGTGGATCATGTGATTCAGCATGTGACTTTTGAAAACAGGTCTTTTTGTAGTCACATGTTTCTTGAGCCTCGCACACCTGAAGAGATTGTCGATTAAAAAGCTATCCTCTCACATGACTCGATCACGAGACCGTTGAGTCCACACACGCACAATTAAGTAAACGCCGACACCCGCATTATTCACACATACGTGAAAGCTGAGAGCACGTGCTCTTGTTTACGAAGAACAAGTATACGCTTCGAAAATCGAATTGGCAATATGCAAATGCTAATGAATGATGGTGAAAACAATAATTTATATCAATCGATCTTTAAATATGCTTAGGCAGACAATCTTCTATACATACATATAGTCCAGGCTCGTTTTGGAATATTATCGCCTATGTGATAATAAATCCTAAACCCAAGATTGTATCACTGTCTACAAAATGTTAATTTGAAACATAAATACATTTTTTTTTATAAACTGTATATGATTTTTGCGATATCTACAATCTCGGTCAAAATTTACATAAGTTTTCTCTGTAATCGTGCATTCTTTAAAAGCATATACCATTTATACGTAAATTTGAATAGAATTTCTCGTCCTTTGTACAACTTTGACACTAGGAAGGCATTAAATATTTTAATATTAATCAATTAATGATTTGTCATACATATGTCCATTTTTGATGAGTATGATTTTTTTCATTCAAAACTTGAATGTCGCCTCCTTTTCTACAGTTTCCACTATTTTACGCTCAAGATACATAATATTATCTCGTAAATGCGCGTGAAATAATCTGATGCAATAATTATCTACAGGAGTGCACATTATGACATTTATTGCGCATAATGGTATAATTTTTTACGCACTTGTTACAAAATGATTAAACCCTAGAATTGACTAATGTGCTACTTCCGCAGCGAAGTCTCCTTTATTTATTTTTATTGAATTTTAATTGAATAATCAGTGGGATAATTACCGAGTACGAGGTGATTAAATTTTAAACTTGAATCTGTGAATTAGCATAATTGTTCTTTTGTGCAAGATTAACCAATAGGAGATTAGTGAAAGTTTGAAGAATTTTTTAAAACTCGATTCTGATTTTTATGCAAGGAAATTTCAGTACTATTTTCTGGAAAAGCGTACGTTTGTTTTCTTAATTCAGGAAACGACAAGAGTCACGATTGAGTGAAGGCATGGACAAATATCCTGTCAATATATATGCATATACAATCCTTGATATCTATTGTGCAGTTCATGGACAAAACTTAACAGATCTTCCAATATATGCTTGAATTTGCATAAAAGGAAAAGAGGAAGTCGTTGAGAAAACGAATGCCTTTGAAACTAATTTATTTTTACTGTTATTTTTTAACTGTAAGTTTAGATTTTAGAATAATTTAAAAAAAAAATACATTTACAAATTTTAATTCTAGGATGAAGGGAGGCGATAGTGTAGGTGATGACAAAATCGGAAAGATTGGCGGCGGATACATAAATCATGCCCTGAGCGGTTCTGGTGGCAGTTTGGACCTTGTGCATCCAAATGGCTCACAAATTCTTCAAAATTCGCACAAGGTTCATCGCGAGATACAGGGGTCTTCTGACTTTATCTGTAAGTTTCTCGATGACATATTAATATTCTATTTATTTTACGATTATCGAAAAAGTAGAGCTCTCAGCAGATAACATTTTTCCCTGAATCAACAAAGTTAACCACATGTCATTTATTTAAGACAATACAAACATTAAATGCTGCTACTAGTCACACAATAAAATAGTCATTGTAACACCAGAAGTAAATACTACAATTGTTTTCCTCTTTACGTAAATTGGGACTTTATACACCAAATAGGCACTTATGTCCGCAATTTATAACAGGTGTTGTCATCTTTCTGTCGTACATATTGTTTGGATAATTGTGTGGCCTCTAAAATGTATTACAGCTCAATTTACATAAAGGTCCTTATTGACATTTAGATAATTGTCCATTTGTTTTTACAAAAATAGCGTTATGCTAATGTGATCATATACCACATTGATTTTTGTCACATGCCACGAGGATGCCACAAAAGTAAGTGACAATCATTTTTCGCTATGAAAATAAAAAGGGGACAATATTTTCTATAATATTATTTTTATTCCGGAATTTGAATTTTCGGAAATTATATTTTTGGTAGTTTTTCACATTCGGAATTTTGGTGTTTCGGTAAAAAGATGTCCCATAAAAAGAGATAGTTGTAAAAAAATCGACAGATTTATGATCCGAATATTACAGAAATATTAATAATTAGTCTGACATATAGTATGTGTTAATAGTTAATATCTATCTGTAAATAAAAACCGATATGTGAATCCGATAAAAAGTGATCGAAATTCACTCTTCAACTGATAACATATGCTTGCATTGTACAACTCAAGGTTGTCAGTAATGCAAATAAATTGCTATCATTTAGCTGCATTACAGTATTCACGAAGACTGTGAATTTAATATTTTTATTTGAAGAAACTGGTTCACCTTCCGTTAAGTTTTACAAGTTCACCTACACTTGCGTTTACACGAGCGAGTAATATACATTTAATTGACGGCAAAGAATATTAATTATAAAAAATTGCATTTTTTCAATTGGCAAAATCGATTGAATTCAAATGACGTTTCAAATTCTTGATAAACTTTTTTGTATTTTACTTTACTATTTGATTATTTCACTCATGGAATTTATAATTTTTTTTTCTTTCATCTAATATTCATCTAATTTCATCTAATTTTCTTTTTCAGTGGTCGAAGAACCTGGAGATGACGAAAGCGCCCAAAAAGACAATATCTGCAGGTCTGCCGCACAATATGCCGTAAGACGAGCAAAAACAGTTTGCACAAGAAAAACTCTTTATAAAAGGTTACCATTTTTGAGTTGGTTACCGAGGTATAATGCACAAGATGCACTTGGCGATTTAGTGGCTGGCATCACCGTCGGGTTGACTGTTATTCCTCAGTCTTTAGCATATTCGAATGTCGCAGGATTACCGCCTCAGGTCAGAAGATGATTAATCTTTTCTTGCAATTCAAAATTATTTTTAAGAATGATACAATGTTCCAGATTTTTAATTACATTCTTAGGAGACTCATAAATTAATCAAAATTGATCCTTTATTTGTTCTTACTCTATAATTTGCTGTTTAAGGACTGAACGATAATTATAGATAATTATTTTTCCGCTCTATAGCGCTAATCTTTTTTCAAATATAAGACTGCATACAGAGCGAAAAAATATTTAATTTCGATACTTTTTTCATAGAACGAAGAATTCAAAATCTAACTTCAAAATTGACTATTTTTATATTATTTAAAAAATATTCGAACTAGATATTTTCTTGCACAATTTTGGTTAAAAATTGATTAATTCTACAGAGAGAAAACATTCCAAATTTAATATTTGTTGAGTAAAATGAAGAAATCGAATTTTTTGATTAGAACTTGTCTCCAACACTTAATTTAATTTAATGATCAATTTTCAATTGTTATTTCAGTATGGACTCTATGGTAGTTTTCTGGGCTGCTTTATCTACATTATATTCGGATCTTGCAAGGACATTCCTTTGGGACCCACTGCCATAGTTTCATTATTGACTTATCAAACTGTCGCGCATTTAGAAGACCCAGTACCACATGCCATTCTTCTATGCTTTATTGCTGGTGTAATTGAGTTATTTATGGGATTTTTCGGTCTAGGTGATTATTTTAAATTTCTTGTATTTTAAGAGGTATTATTTATTCCTATAATGTTCTCGTGATGATCATCATCAATCTATTAATTAATAAACAAATTTATTTGTTTAGGTTTTCTCATAGACTTCGTGTCTGGTCCTGTTAGCTCTGGATTCACCTCTGCTGTAGCTTTAATAATTGTTTCATCTCAAATAAAAGACGTTTTAGGAATAAACGCAAAAGGATCAACTTTTCTCCAAATGTGGAGTAGCATCGCTGGGAAAGTGTCCGAAACTTCAGCCTGGGATGCTACACTTGGTGTTTCCTGTATTGGCCTTTTACTTATTCTCAGGGTGAGAAACCAATTTCATTCTCATTTTATTTAAAGATCTCAGTTCTACCTTTAAATTGTGGGAAAGTTATTTATATTTAAATATTTTAGCAGAAAAATAACTTTTAAATTCCTTTGCAGATGATAACATCGTTAAGTATAGGCCCCAAGGAAGAAGAGCTTCGAACGACGAAGCAAAAAGTCATCAACAAAATTATTTGGCTAACCGGCACTTCGAGAAATGCATTGCTCGTCATCATTTGCGGTATTTTAGGCTACTACTTTTCAGAGAATTCCCCCTTTAACTTAATCGGTAAGTTAATTAGAAAATTAGCAAACAATTCAATTTTATGTTTAATTTCTATATTTGAGAAATTTTATGAATTCCTGTTCCTTAGGTCAAATTCCTGGTGGGATGCCAACCGTTCAACTGCCACCTTTTGGCTTCACCAAGGGCAATACAACAATTTCCTTCATGGAGATGTGTTCGAATTTAGGCAGTGGAATCCTAGTTCTGCCTCTTATATCTCTGATGGAGGATGTGGCCATTTGCAAAGCTTTTGGTAAGAAAATAGATTTATTGTGGTTTTTCTCGTTGCTTGTAATTATCCAGTTCTAAAGTTCAAAACTCCACTGATCTATAAACTGACTAAATTTTAATTTTTAAAATCTAGCTAACGGAAAGTCCGTGGATGCCACTCAGGAATTGATAGCGATTGGAATGGCGAATATAGGAAACTCTTTTGTGCAAGCATTCCCAGGATCTGGTTCATTGAGCAGAAGTGCTGTTAACAATGCTTCTGGAGTAAGAACTCCCCTCGGCGGACTTTATACTGGTGAATATCTATTCAAGATTTAAAAAGTGGATTAATTCACCAGAAACTAATTGAAAACTTTTGCCTATTTGTTTTCAGGCCTTCTAGTTATCTTAGCTCTTATGTTCCTGACGCCTTATTTCTTCTATATTCCAAAAGCAACTCTAGCAGCAATCATCATCGCTGCTGTAATTTTCATGGTGGAGGTCAAGGTTGTCAGACCTATGTGGAGAACAAAAAGTTCGTGAAATTTAATCAAAATGTTAAAATCCTCTGATAACTTTTTACTCACCTGAATCAATCCTTTTCCAACAGAATCTGATTTGATACCGGGACTTGGAACTTTCATCGCCTGCCTTGTTTTACAATTGGAAGTTGGAATTCTCTGTGGAATTGGCATGAACGTCATTTTTATTCTTTATCATGCAGCAAGGCCGAAAATAGCTGTGGAGACACTCAAGGTAAATTTTATAATTAAGAATAATTTAATTTTAGAGAAAATTTAATAGTTTTTAAAAATTTTACTTAAACCAGTTATTTACCTGTTTTTTTCTTTTCTTTTTTTTCAGAGTGGTTGTGAAATCGAGTACTTGATGTTGACTCCTGATCGATGTTTGATTTTCCCATCAGTGGACTATGTGAGAAATCTGGTTACAAAATACAGTCGTCGTGGTGCAAGCATCCTGACCCCAGTTGTCATTGACTGTTCGCACATCTACGGAGCAGATTTCACAGCAGCGACAGTAATCGAGAGCCTGACAAAAGACTTTGCTGCTAGAGGTCAGCCGTTGTTCTTCTATAATTTAAAACCTTCAGTTTGTGCCGTTTTTGAAGGTGTTGATCCCACAGACTTTGTGGTTTATTACACTAGAGATGCTCTAGACGACCTTCTCAAGCAGAGAGGCTACTTCAAGCAAATCAAACAGGATATCCCCTTGGCCTGAAAGATCTTTCGGAATTCTGAAAGGCTTTTAAATTACAATTAGTATTATGTATGAAGTTGGTAAAAAAATGATCGAAAGATTTTTTACCTCTTAAAATTCTCAAAAATTGGTTGATCAAAACCAAATCGAAGAACTCTATATCACTTTCGGATTTCAGAGAACTCTTAAAGAAACGCAAACTTTGTGTTTACCTAGATTTTTGGTGCCAATGCGTGAGAAAAAATGCAATTTTGTTTATCTCTCCGATCGTTTATTCGAATAAACGATATGGGACTTTTAAACCCAAGCCTCAAAACCTTTTTTCTCATGAGACTAATTTTAAATTCAAGAAGATAGATAACGTTAGTCGTCGCACGGAAGTGTAATTAATATACACCGGAAACAGTATTGTTGAATGCTACTGCCGAGCGAAAAAAAAGAAATCGTTGCAGTTCTATAACAAAAATATTTGTCATATTCTCGTACTTATTCCGCCGGTAGTGATGAACATTTGAAAATTCAAATACTTAAAGTATTTTCTTGTTTCTAGAATTTTTTATAGTACTGAAAATGTTCTCTTCATTTTACTGAACAAATAGTATAATTAGATATATTTTCGATCTGTAGGCATACTCTTTTTCAAAATACAAGTGTGGTTGTAGAGCGAAAAAATATCTAGTTATAATATTTATTAAGTAAAATCAAGAAATCAAATTGCGAAGTTAGACCTTGGATTCAAAACCGTTAATAGGTTTGCATCTAAAATTCCGTTATTTAACAATAACAATAAGGTTTACTTTTTACTTTTTCAATCGCACATCACTACTCGAAGCCTGAATTTACTTCACTGAAAACGAAATTAGAGTACTTAATCCTTTTAACAATTTAGCGATAGGTTTTCGTAACATTGAAAAAAAATTGACAAAGCATCTTTAAGAGCTTTACTTAAAGAAAGTTAGAATAAAGCACTATAATTGCTTTCGAAATTAATATTGTAAATATTAAAAATGAAATTGTACTTCGTCAATAATATTTTTAACAAAAATTGGTGCGTTTAAGAATAAATAATAACGCAGGACATTGCAGCAGGAAACAATAAAAAGTATGTAAAGTTCAAGTAGGATAAAGAAAGCTTTTGTTGCTTTACTCTGGCAGTGCGTGTGTAAATAGTTTAAGTTTTTGAAAAATACTGTGATAATTTTGTAAGAATCTAAAGAGAAATATATGATGTATTATACACGTAGTATATATAGTCCTCGTGCACATTCTGCCATTTTCAAATATTTTGTGAAATATATTCGTGGCAATGAAAAAAAACAAGACACGAGAGTATTAAAGTTAAGAGAAATAAAAATATTGTAGTTCCTGTGATTATTATGAGAGTGTATTAGTTGAAGGATAAAAGAGTTTAAAAAGACAGAGGGACTCACTTCCCACCATCAAGTTATAATCGTTAATGTTAATATATTTATAAATGATATTACCTGTTTTACACAGATTTAGTTATTCGACGACTATCCCTCCATCTTTAACCAAAATTAAGTTTCTTATCCTGTCTCCATAAGTTTTTAATCAAAGGAGATAAGATAAATTTTGGAACTCTTCAGGTTGGAAGAGAAAGATAGTGAAATATTGTTTTATAAACTTTATTGAGCGACTCAGTATTTAAAATGCAAAAATATTCTAATAAAAAATTAGACTAGTTAAAAATCTCTCAAATAAAAGTGGACAATTATTTAGAAAATTCAGAGGTAAAATCCTTGAAACCGGTGACCTAAATACATTTCTAGTTAAGAAAAAAATTTAATTATTTAATAATACTAAATATCTATTAAATAAGCTTATACAAATTATTGCACTCTACTTCCATATTAAGTTTTCTGCACTTTAAAAAAAATGCAGATCTACTTTATATATTTTTTATAACTTCTAACTTTCATCTTGTGTTTCTTAAATATTTCGTCTTTTAAAATGTATTCATTACAGTTTAAATATTCTATATTGTGTCTATCAGTTTGAGCAAAGCATCCTGCTATGTCTTTTCTCTTTGTGCACTTTCATATTTCTTTAACTTGGAATTTCTAACTTTTCATTCTTTCTTAATCTAAGAATAATATTTTATGAAGTAAATCCTAAGTAACTACTCGTATAAAATTAACTGATATGTTTAAAGTAGAAAAATTAATTTAAAAAATGGGTTAAACCCTGACTTAGAATTACGTATAAATATTGCGTGATATGCTTTTTTTCTCTCTTCGAGTCTTTTTCTATAATAAATCTAACACTCCTGTTCGCACATTCATGACTTTCACTTATCCTTTCTGCAAAGGAAACTCTAATTTTCCAGGTATTTAAACTCCTAATTTCTATTATGCTTAATTATTCATTTAAGAGAGATCTTACCTTAGTCATGTGACGTTTTGTACATACGTGTATAAATATATTCATCTAGGCAGTGAAAATCACAACTTTAATCATATTGCACATCGTTTCTTAGAAGATGAACCGATAAAAATCAAGATAAATTAAAATATTGGAAATTGTCATTGATTTTCGATTATAAAATTGAATTCAATATTTTCAAAAAATTGACTTAGATGATTGACTTAGATGTTCACTTTTAAATATAAAATTTTTCGCCAAAGTGAGTGATTGAAATAATTTTAAAAATATTCCAGGAACACCCTCTGTGAATCTTCATTTGTAAATCTACTTGAAATTGACTGAAGTTTCTTTTATATATATATTACTTACGATATGTCTCTACATTGTTTGAAGATTTTCTGTCGATTTACTGCCAACCAAAATCCATCCCAGTGAGCTGATAAAATCGCTGATTAAATGGTCTGTAAAAATCTCTCAGTCGTTGAATTACTGCGGGATCTATATGAGGATGACTGCGACCTTTATTTTTTCCTAAAAAAAAAGTACAAATAAGATAGTTCTATAGCATTTTTTTCCTTTTTATTTAATTGGAGTTAAATTATGAAAAAACAGTTTACCAAGACAATGAGGAGTGGCCCTTTCCTCAGACTTGAGGAGACAAGGGAAGCCTTTGGTTGCATTGAAGTAAAAATGCTTTTCGCAGATAACTCTCTTGATTCCGAGAAAGTCTTGTACTCGCGTTACTTCAATGACTGGATCGGCAATCAGTCGTTCTCCAGAAACAAAAAGAAGTTGAGAGAGAGGAAAATACTGGAGCCAGCGATCTAGATGTTTTGCGTACACGCCAATTTTTAAAGGAGCCCATGTCGTGTCTACTACTTGCGATCCGTTTAAAAATGCCAGGTCTTCAAATTTCGGCATATTCACGCGTTTAGTTTTCACTTGTGTATAATCAGAAATCGCTCTCGTTACTGGATCTCGAACAACAACGATTAATTTCGTTCCTGGGTTCATGTGTTGCACTCTTCTTGGTGCCTCCGCAGTCACGAAATATGAGGGTGTTTTTTCCATTGTAATCTGTCCATCCAGAGTCGGTGGCATTCTGTGTCTGAAAAAAAAATAAAATAAAATAAAATAACCAAGAGCCCAATAGTGAAGATAATTTCTAATAACATTCTCAGGGTGTCAATCAGAAATTTAATAAGGGGAGCCGAAAGAAAATGATAAATTACCTGTACCAATGAAATCCTTTTGCATAATGATGATCGAAAAAATGAACTTCAGAACCTGCTGCTCTTATGTCTGGATGGAGTCTTAAAAATTCTAAAAGGGCTCTCGTTCCACCCTTTTTGACTCCTATTATAAGAGCACTAGGAAGTTGCCTGCTTGGTATTAAGCCTTGTTGCCGAAGGATTTTATACTTTGGAGAGATGTCTATTATATCCTAAAAAGAACAAAAAACTTCCATTAAATTTCTATAAAATAAAGACTAATTTATAGTTTAGATTTAATCATTTTAATTTTTACCTTGAAGCTCTCATTACTTGTTAACAAGGGAACAACTTGAACGTTCGTGACTTTAAAATGAAGATGAGTGAAATCATCTAGTGGAATTTCTTCTACTTTTACATGCTCAGAAACTTGTCCTAAGAATTGATTTGAAGCGGCCGATAATCTTATTCTATGAAGAGCTATTCTTCGAGAAATACGTCCGAATAAGCAAGAATTCTCGTTCAACAAAATCCATAAGATAATAATCAGGAGGCAAACGATCACGAGAATTTTTCTCATCCATAGACAGGATTTCCTGAGTTCCATCGTGTGTTTCTCATTTTTCCTTCATAATTTCAGTTTTCAATTATATATTTTTCACATCATTAAATAATTTTTAGTCTCTATGCATACTTTTCCTTCTGTGACAAATAAACACAGGCAATAAATTTAGTGCACAATATATTATACACACTATAAATTCAAGACGTTATAATTATATTTTATAAAGTTTATCACTTGACATAAACGATAAAAATTATAACCTATAACATTCTTAACGACGTTTATCCGTTTATCAGTCCGTCGAGAGAAGAAGATTCGTGGAAAAACCGGCATTTTTGACATTTTTTTCAAAGATAATTAAAAGAGTAGTTAGCAAACTTACCATCACACAATGAATCGTTGGGAAATAATTACAAATTTATATTTTTCTTTGTCTCTAAGGTTTCTCGTAATTCACGCTTTAATTGACATGCGACATTCGTTGTTTGCCTTCTTTTGTTGACAGGTAACCTGGACGGGAAGTTTACTGAATACAAAGAGTTAGGTTACTATACCATCTTCGTCGTGTTGGTGTAAAATCGATATAGCAAGGAACGCGCACGGGATAGCCTTGTTTTTACCTGAAAATCATTGAATTATCCCTTCAACATAATCAAAAAAATATATGTTCCATTCTAACTGATTCTAATGGATTCTATAAGTTTTAATCCACCTATTACAATCATTATGGTTACAATTACAAAGTGTCGCTTTTATACATATTTATTTTTAAATCTCGTGTATTTTAGTTGTAGCCAATCACGTTTCGCGATTGATCCAAACCACTACACAAGTAGAAACAAAACCTACAAGTATCTTATTTTATCCAAAATTGGAGAATAATTGAACATCCAGTATTAAATTACTAATATAAAATTAAAAAATAAATTTCTAGTGTCTCTTTATGGTCTCCACAATTAAAGATATTGAATTACTAAATACTTTTTTTGCAAATTTCAGAGACCTTTTGATTCTCGTGATTTGTGACGTATTTTTCGTCACTTCCTGGACGCGGTCGATGGCAGCGCCCCGGCTTCCGGTTTCCATCGCTTCCCTCATTTCCAGCCGAAGTGCGTTACGTGATTTCTAGAGTAATTGAGTAATATATTTTATGGATTGAGGAATCCGTTTGCATCTGGAACTTTTTCAGTCATTCTTTTCTGAAAAAGGTAGGTTTTATTTAATTCCTAATCCCCTTGATAGTTTGACAAATATTTTTTAAATTCAGAAAAGAAAATATAACTCAGAAATTGGAAAACGTTTTTTACGTTCGTTACAAAGAATTTTTTAATAAAAAAAAACTTTCTTAGATTTTTTATTATTGTGACTAAACTGAAAATTAATCTCTATACATAATTTTCCCTCTTTATTTTAAAGAAATAATCATAAATTTAAAAAGTTGAGATTACTTTTCAGGGCAATTTACCGGGTCTAGATAATTCTTTAATAGCTTTCGCAATTCAATATCGATTTCTGTAAGTTCTATTGTTCCTTAATTATTCTATTAGAAACGTTCTATATGTTAACTAAAATTTGAAAACCGATTCTGTGTAAAGTATACAGAAATCAATTACCTCGTGGCGTAAAAAATTACATGATTTAATTTGGAAATTTTTTTATTTCAGCATGATTGGAAATAAAAGAGTAAATCTAAATTACTAATTAACCCCACATTGTAAAATCTACAGCAAAAATGTATTTATATAATTTAACACTTCAACGTGCCACCGGCATTACACACGCCGTCCATGGCAATTTTTCTGGAAGCAAAATGCAGGAAATTCTCGTTTCCCGGGGAAAATCACTCGAGTTGCTAAGGCCAGATCCAAATACGGGAAAAGTTCATACTCTCTTGACCGTAGAGGTTTTTGGTATCATAAGATCGTTGATGGCCTTTAGACTCACTGGTGGAACAAAAGATTATATCGTTGTTGGATCAGATTCCGGACGAATTGTAATTTTGGAGTACAACCAAACCAAAAATGTCTTCGTGAGGGTGCACCAAGAAACATTCGGAAAGAGTGGCTGCAGGAGAATTGTACCTGGACAATACTTAGCTATCGATCCGAAAGGACGTTCAGTTATGATAGGTATGGTTTCAAAAAAAGTAATAATTAAAATTTCAAGAGCATTTTGTACTAAATGATTATATTTATCAGTCCGTGTTTCACCTGAATAATATTGATTATAACCTTCTGATAATGATGGTACTTTATCTCTTAATAGGAATTATAACTAAGAAGGTAGAACAGTTTTATCATTAATAAAAAATGTGTTGCAGGTGCAATCGAGAAACAAAAACTAGTCTATATTCTAAACAGAGATCCAGAGGCGCGACTTACTATCTCTTCCCCACTGGAGGCGCATAAAAGCAATACTTTAGTTTATCATTGTGTCGGTGTCGACGTTGGTTTTGAAAATCCAATGTTCGCTTGCCTTGAAATCGATTACGAGGTAAGAATTCAATTCAGTTCAATCAAATTATAAAGTTAATGTAATTGTAGAACTAGATAAGAATATAACTATAAATTTAATTTAATTATAGGAAGCAGATACTGATCCAACGGGCGACGCTGCAGTAAGAACTCAGCAAACCTTAACCCTTTACGAACTCGACTTGGGTTTAAATCACGTAGTTCGTAAATACAGTGAACCTCTCGAAGAACACGCAAATTTCTTAATTTCTGTTCCGGGTGGAAATGACGGACCCAGTGGAGTTCTCATTTGCTCAGAAAATTACCTCACTTATAAAAATCTCGGAGATCAACATGATATTCGTTGTCCTATTCCAAGACGGAGGAACGATTTGGACGATCCTGAGAGAGGAATGATATTTGTTTGCTCTGCGACTCACAAAACAAAAAGCATGTTCTTTTTTCTGGCTCAAACTGAGCAAGGCGATATTTTTAAAATTACTTTGGAGACTGATGAAGACATGGTCACTGAAATTAAACTGAAGTATTTCGACACTGTACCTGTAGCATCCAGTATGTGCGTGCTCAAAACTGGATTTTTATTCGTTGCTTCCGAATTCGGCAATCAGTAAGTATTTAAACAAAAAGGAGAGAGAGAGAGAACCTGTTGGCAGGCCTGAATTAATCATGTAAATTTTAATATGATTTTTAAACTCAACTTTCCTACCTTTTTAGTTATTTGTATCAAATCGCTCATCTGGGTGACGACGATGACGAGCCAGAGTTTAGTTCTGCGATGCCTTTGGAGGAAGGAGACACATTCTTCTTTGCTCCAAGACCTTTGAGAAATTTGGTGCTCGTTGACGAGATGGATAGTTTATCTCCAATCATGGCTTGCCAGGTAAATAAGACATCTTCTAATTTCTATTTGGCAGCACCATCAAGTAGGGAATTGATTTCTCAATAGTCCATTCTCTGTGAAGTTGTGCGAGATCAAATGATTTTTGTCGCCTTCGGCCTGTATTTGCTTGTCGAAGTGAAACGAAGAACAACAATTTCTGCTTTTATTACATTCTCATTGCTTAATGAATAACTGCATATTATTAATATAAATATAAATATTATACATTTTTATTTCCTTTTTTAGGTGGCTGATCTCGCGAATGAAGATACACCACAATTGTATATAGCTGCTGGAAGAGGTCCAAGGTCAACCTTACGAGTGCTGCGTCATGGTCTGGAAGTTTCTGAAATGGCTGTCAGTGAACTTCCTGGAAATCCCAATGCTGTCTGGACAGTGAAACGACGCTTAGACGGTTAGTTAATTATTTATAAGCATATATTCAATTTTCTTTTACAAGTATGCACTTTTTATAATGTGCGAGAGTTATTTTTTAATTAAAAATATTTCTGCATTGTGTACCAGGACAGCTTTTGAATTGATGATAAAGGTAGAAAATAGATCACACATTTTTGAGGAACTAGTAACCTTTTTTTTTTCTTTTTTAATGAATATCTTATATTTCCTTTTTTTTTTGCTTCAGTAGAGAGCTTATCCTTTGTCCTTTTTGTTTTTTAATTTAAAAAATCAGTACGAAGCATAGAAAGATTAATATCTTTTTAAAAAGATATTAATAAACCTGGTGGATTGATACACTTTTATCAAACACCAGTTCTCTCTTTCAGGATGTCTGCAGGCTATTGGTTGATCAAGGAAATGACGAATAACTGAAAGGTAAGGAGAGAATTCGAAATTGTCTCGTAGAAGGGTCAATTTATACCACAGCGAGAGGAAGAGTTTACATCGACATATTTTCTATTTTCTTTATTTATTTTTGTTGAATTTTTGTTAATTATTTTTGTTATTTTCAATTTTGTATTTTTATAATGTTTGAAAATGATAGAGGTAATTATAACACATTGATTAAAAATTAAATAACAGGAAACGTTTAGCTCTGACTGTGAGATCCATATTTTTTCGCTTTTGTTGAATAATCTATACGATATATTTGATTTCGGTTACAGAGGAATATGACGCATACATCATTGTGTCCTTCGTCAATGCAACTCTTGTACTTAGTATTGGAGAAACTGTCGAAGAAGTAACTGATTCTGGTTTCCTGGGCACTACGCCGACCTTAAGCTGTTCTGCTTTAGGAGAAGATGCTTTAGTTCAGGTAATTTTATTTTTATCATTATATTAAGTGTGTTGGACCTTTAAAAAGCACTCGGTATCTCCGGCACCTGGTTCACCACGTGACGGTCGCAAGAAAGTGCAAAAATAACGAATAGGCTTTTGCATCGTTGGAACGTTTAGATTATTTTACAAGCGTGCCTGGTTTCTCGGCCTCGACAAAAATAATGATAAACAGCAAAGCTTTGATAGAGGTAAGCTTCAATTACATTTTTTTTTAAAAAAAGGAACCTATTGTTTCAGGTTTATCCTGACGGAATTCGTCACATTCGAGCAGACAAACGAGTGAACGAATGGAAAGCTCCAGGAAAGAAGACTATAGTGAAATGCGCCGTGAACCAAAAACAGGTCGTGATTGCCCTCAGTGGAGGAGAATTGGTTTACTTCGAAATGGATGGTGTATGTATATTAATCTTTTATTCTTTCATTAAAAGACTAACTTCCGCATAATGTTCTCTTTGTGATGCAGTCTTTTATCTCAGAGATGTAAAATATGCGGAAAATATGTTGCTCTCATCACCCTTGCTCGATTCAAGTCATTGGGCTCATGCAAGGGAGCAAACACTCCTATCATTCTGACATTATAATATAACTAAACTATATTAACGTTCTATTTAACAAATTTCTTCTTTCAGACTGGTCAGCTAAACGAGTACACAGAAAGGAAGAAGATGCCCTCAGAAGTAATTTGCATGGGAATAGGAGCCGTTCCTGCTGGAGAAATTCGTGCATTGTTTTTGGCTGTCGGTCTGCAAGACAATACTGTGAGAATATTATCCTTGGATACTGGTGATTGTTTATCACCAAGAAGTATGCAATCTTTGCCAGCAGCAGCAGAAAGTCTCTGTATTGTCGAAATGGGCATGAAAGATACAGATAATTCAGAAGATGCTGCTCCACAACAATCAAGTCTATATTTGAACATCGGTTTGCAAAACGGGGTATTACTGAGAACCGTTTTGGATCAAGTATCCGGTGACTTGGCAGACACACGAACCAGATATTTAGGTTCTCGGCCAGTTAAACTTTTCAGAATAAAAATGCAAGGCAGTCAAGCAGTTCTTGCAATGAGCAGTCGTTCTTGGTTGAGTTATTACTATCAGAATCGTTTCCACTTGACGCCTTTGTCGTACGAAAGTTTGGAATACGCATCTGGATTTAGTTCAGAGCAGTGTCCCGAGGGCATCGTGGCTATTTCAACCAATACTTTGAGGATTTTGGCTTTAGAAAAACTGGGAGCTGTCTTCAATCAAGTCAGCTTTCCTCTGGAATATACACCTAGAAAGTTTACGATTCATAATGACTCTGCGCATTTATTGATTCTTGAGACTGAACATAATGCCTATACTGAAGAAACAAAACATCAGAGGCGATTACAAATGGCAGAAGAAATGCAAGAGGCTGCTGGTGCGGAAGAAGCTAATGTCGCTCGAGAACTTGCGGAAGCTTTCTTATCTGAAGAACCTAACGAAGCTGTTTTTGGAGCTCCAAGAGCAGGACCTGGTCTCTGGGCATCTCTCATCCGCATTATTGCACCAACCACTGGAGAAACATTTGAGAAATATCGACTGAAACAAAATTTGGCAGCCTTGAGGTAACTAGTGGCTTATTATTTACCTACTTTGTAATCTTTCTCACTTTTGTGTAATTTTGACTAATGCTTTTTTTCAGCTTGGCCTTGGTTAAATTTGCGAATCAAGGAGATCAACAATTCCTTATTGTCGGAGTTGCGAAAGATTATCAACTTAATCCTAGAATTAGTAATGGTGGATATCTGTATACATACAAGTAAGATTCATTCCAAAATTTCTGTACGTCTATAAAGAGTACTTAAACATGAATGATGACAATCACACTAACTGCTCAGTGATGATAACCCTGCAGTGCTGACTAGTTTAAAAAATAAGTTAAATTAAGGAATCTGGATACTGAATACTCGATTGATATTTTAATTTCCCTTTTACAGAGTCAATCCTGATTGTACGAAACTGGACTTGGTGCATGAAACAGTTGTGGACGAGATCCCACTTGCCATTTGTGCCTACCAAGGACGGATTTTAGTTGGCGTCGGTAGAATGTTGCGTTTATATGATATGGGTAAGAAAAAATTGTTGCGCAAGTGTGAAAATAAACACATTCCACATGCGATAGTTAGCATCAATGCTGTTGGTCATCGGATATACGTCAGCGATGTACAGGAATCTGTTTTTGCTGTGAGGTACAAGCGACAAGAAAATCAACTGATAGTTTTTGCTGATGACACTTATCCACGCTGGATCACAACGACTTGTGTTTTAGATTACGATACAGTAGCCACTGCTGATAAATTTGGAAACATTGCTGTGGTAAGTTCATTTTTAAGGAATTAAAATCGGTAATCAAGCATTGGCGATCTTGTTTTAAAGAACTTTTTAAATAAAATTTTAATCATTTTTTTTAACAGATAAGACTGGCAAGTGGTATAAACGATGACGTGGACGAGGATCCAACCGGAAACAAAGCCTTATGGGACCGAGGATTGCTAAACGGTGCGAGTCAAAAAGCAGACACTGTTGCTAGTTTCTATGTAGGCGAAACAGTAATGTCCCTCCAGAAGGCAACTCTAATTCCTGGAGGATCGGAAAGTTTGGTTTACACGACCTTGAGTGGAACAGTTGGAGTTCTCGTGCCATTCACTAGTCACGAGGATCATGAGTTCTTCCAAACTTTGGAGATGCACATGCGCTCGGAACACCCTCCACTTTGTGGCAGAGATCATCTTTCCTTCAGATCTTATTACTATCCTGTAAAAAATGTCATTGACGGCGACCTCTGCGAACAATTCAATTCCATTGAAGCCGTTACTCAGAAGAGCATTGCTCGGGATTTGGATAAAACTTCGTCGGAAGTTTCAAAGAGACTGGAAGACGTTCGCACGCGCTACGCCTTCTAAGGATTTCACTAAGAGAACAAAATAGTATACATCTACTTTTAAAAAAAGTAGAAAACTGACCTGTGTAAGTGTTGAGTATTTTGTATCTTTTCTATCAATTTTTGTCGCTGTAAATAATTTCTTTAATTGATTAAATATTGAGTGAATGCATCGCGTTAATTTTATGATTGAAATTTGATATTGACATTTGATGGAAAGAATCATTTTTTATGTCGTAAAATACAAGTATTTTAAAAACGTGTAATTGAGTGATTGTCAGCTAGAAATTAAATCTTGTATTTATTGGTAAAATGCGAATCAGAAATAAATTCTAAACTTTTTAAAATTAAACTTGAATTTGTCTAATTTGTCCTTTTTGATTTATTCAATTTTGTTTCGTTTAGCTCAGAGCTTATACAAAATTCTTTTCACAGAAAGCAAATTTGCTCTGCAAGCAAGAATTTATTGTTAATGTTTGCATTGACAATATGTATTCTGTACACTAGTTAGATGCATTCTTTGTTTACTTATGTCTTATGAAAGATTCTTTTAGTAGTTTTATTTGTTATTTCGTGAATTAGGAAGCGAAAAAGCTAGGATTTAGTGATGCAGTAAATCAAATTATCAAGTTATCTTAAATTAAGCTGATATAAAATTCTTTTTCTTTTATAATTACTCTTTCAAATGGTACCTTCAATTTTAGTTCTATTTCGACTGTATGTCGTCGCTTCCATTCGCTTCTATAAAGTGAAAGGTCATGGACAGGCTAAAGTGCTGATTTAAATAGTATTCACTCTCGTTATTTTTATTCTTTCCACATGCACACTTATAATGAACTTTCACAGATATCTGATTGTGCGTTGATCTATATTTTTGCTCTTTGTTCTTATGAATAAAGGATTTTAGCTTTTGATATTTTTATAATGAAGCCAGATGGTAATTTGCAGATCATTCCGAAATAAAAAATGACTCAGAAGCCAGCAGAAGCTAGAAATGAGGATTTAAATATATTAAAAGTAAACGAAGGAAGTTGTTTCAAAGTCGGTGCTTTAATTTTGTCAACCCTTCACATTTTTTATAGTTTGAACGTTAAATGTTTTTTTATTAGAGAGTAACGACTTGGCTTGAAGACTTCTACATTTTTTTTTGCGAACGCAAGTTCTCTTAGAGAGAACCTCGTATCTAAAATCGATAAAACAAGTGCAATTCAGGCACTGAACTCTTGAGGCAGTTATCCAACAATTTCAAAGAAAATGTGATTTGGTTGCACGAGAGATTATTGCTCTTCAAATTACTTTAAACTTTTTACTACTATCGATGATTAAATTTAAAATATTGTGGAGAGAGGAAACACCAAAACAATGAATTTATTTATGAGGAAGATGTTTATTTCATTTTTAATAGAAAACAGAGAAACTCTGAAAAACTACTCTAATTTACATTTCATTTTTGAGTACTTCAAAAGATCTAAAATATTGAAATCGGAATATTGTAGGAAGCCTCTTTTCGTTTCTGATAAAGTATCACATCAAAAAGATGAGTAGCTGTTGAAATAGTAATCGATGGTAACACGGAATGGGAAACTTACACTTGGAGAATCTAATTATTGAGAATTCGATGTCTAGCATTATAGGCACGTAGGTAGGTGTTATAGTCCATATTCTCTGAATAGCTCTCTCGTGTTTGCTTTTCATGAAATATTCGAACTCTTCGTGAAGGGGCTAGAAGATTGGGCGTTTCTCCAAGTGAATTGCTAATTTCCGGTGTAATTAGTGTTCCGCTTTTGATTCGCTTTTACCTCGCTTTTTCATGGAATTGGATGCTGAAGAATGAATATAATAAGATTAAATTAAAATCAAAGGACAATTCTATTCAAACTTGTGATGTTTAGAGAACAACTATGAAATTTAAAAAGGTGATTATTTTACCTCCTATGATGCATTTCATGAATAGAGTTTTAATTTTAATCTCTACGTACTTTACCCTAATACCTCTACCTTCAAAATTCAATAAACTTTTCTGCAATTTTGTAACCAGGTAGATTTTATTATCGGGAAGCATGAAGGAAAGGTGCATTCGAAATTGATAAAATGAAGTTTATAGTCTGCTAGTTTCTAAGAATTTGAAATGAATGGAGAACGTAAATGCAAACCTTCATGAATATTTTACACTAAAAGTTCCGAGTTTGATATTGCTTAGGCTTTTGAAATTTTCAACTAGAAGTGATAGATCATTCCTTCTAAAGTTCTGGACCATGAATAAAAATTTTGAATCCTCATTGTCGAAGCTCAATCTAATAAAAAAGTTGCTATGATTCAATAGAAAATCTGCAACGTTATTCAAACCACACAACTTCGGTGAAACTTTCCTAAATAAAATCTCAATATGTACTCAAATTATTATTAAATACTCAAAATTACTATCCAGAACCTGTTTTTGATGGCTTGCAAAACTTTAAAGCATGGTAAACTCAAAAGTTCTACTAAACTTTTTTTCACCCTTTGTTGTATTTTTCATATTTAGTTTTTTTTTTCGTATTTAAAGCAAAAGAGTGGCGTTGATGGCTTTGTGAATTGTTTACCTTGTTTAAATTTTCGCAATTCAACAGTACAAGTGGATACGAGATGTTCCTGTGGGTGAAGTAAACTCTGTCAGGTTTTATTTCAATTTATATATCCAGTTTGATTGGAAACTGAAGTACAAAGTCCGATAATTCCTGAAAATATTGCACAAAACTTTTGCAAAATATTTTATTAAAACTTTTATGATTAGAAAGAGTTCTAAGCTTTCTTGAAACTCGTTCAAAAGTTTTAAGATAATAAGATCTTATAAATTGTCTTCAAACTCAGATCGAGATCACTGATGAATAATGAAATTAAAAATTTAAAAAGGAAATTCATTCTCGAATGAAAGATGGATTGACCTATTTCAAAAATGGGGAAGAATATCAATGCTTCCTCTAGTGAAAAGGAAATATGTTTTGTTATCTCATGCTCGAACGAATGCATTATACAGCTACGTATTTAGATTTCAACAACTGTTTCTATTATAAAATAGAATTTTGAATTTAGTTCACTGTTAATAATTAGACAATAATTTGTTATTTCAATTTCAAATCAAGTATTACCTCATTTTTGGGTCTATTGGATATTGAACAGTAAATGTACCTTATTTGATACAATCAATTGATGTCCTAAAGACGTCTCACGTCCAGAAGACGTCTTTAGGACATTAGTCGTCTTTTGGACATCATTTGGACTGACATAGATGTCCTAAGGATGTTATGCATTGTACCTTACAAATTTAGCTAATTGCGATTGATTATATACCCAACGAAATATTTTCAAAGACTCCTATCTAATAGAAATCTTAAAAAATTCTATAAAAATTCTAATTATTTCATTTCAAATTATTCTATAGACTTTTTCTATCAAGAACAAAAAGACTTCTCGAACAAGTGTCCTGTTTGTCAATTTTGTATCGTTTCTTCTGTTCGAGATTCCAATAAATCTCTTCTACCGGATCACAAAAGTCTAAAAAGAATCTCGACCATCTATAAATAAGATCTACCCTAGCCGCCACCCTTAGAACGCAGACCACAATTCGCGGTCATAGGCCTCGGATTTTCTTCTGACCTTATTTTCGAATTCTCTCTCCTACATGAAAAATTGTCCCGTATCGATCAGAGCAGAGACGACTAATTCTGTCTTTCCCTGGCGGGTACCATCTACCACGCGATTCTATCCCCAAATTTGTAGCCGCGGTCTGTCAGCGAATTTCTCCCCTGTCTCGAGAGTCTCTCGATCCTTTTTACATCGCAGCGGGTCAACGGAATGGATGGGGTTGTTCTCGGATCTTGCTTCCAAGGACCATAAGGACATAAGTCCAACGCTCCACCTTCTTCGGCGCCTACGAGCAACGTTCCGCATAGGGGTGGGGACCAATGGGGAGGAAATTGTGGAATTCAGGCTACGGGCTGAGGGTGGTGAACACAGCAGCTAGACGGGAGAGCAAAAGAGAGACAAGAGAAAGAGAGAGAGACGCCGATCGATGCATCGAGGCGTCGGGACGCCCAGCGGCCAAGCCCCGAGCCTTCACCTCCACTCGGAGCAGAATCCGACCGCAACCCGGCTTGCACGCGTGCATTCGCGCGTTGGCCGTCAGGTGCACAACACCCTGGACACACTACACCAGATTAAATAATATAAAACTAGATTATGTATAATAAGTAGAGTATAGACCTATATGTATGTAATTGACTTGAATTGTTGATTTGAAGAATTCGGTTTTGCGATTCTCTTTTTGGCTAGTTTCGTCGCATAGAGATAGAAGCTGTCACTCGTGGTCCCTGACCTGAAAACGTCAACATCAAAGATGCCCAGCAGGAGTGCGCGGAAGGTTTTTCTTGAATTTGAGAATAAGAGCGGCTCTAGGAGTGTTTTGCACTATTGAGACCGCATGGTGGCGGCGGTGGTGGCTGAAGGTGGTGGTGGTGGTGGTGGTACTGTTTTTTCAAATAACGTGCAGCCGCCCGAGCTTCGAATATCGCAACGTGCGACTCGTGCCCAAGGGGCTAGACAAGCGAAATTGCGATTCTCGCGAGGTCCGTGATATGCCCGACCCGCTGACAGCCGATTATGGTAAGTTTTTCTCAGCTTTCTTCTCTTTCTTTGGAACGTAAAGCAGCTTTCGGGGAACAAAGAGGTTTGAGTGCCATTCGCGCTGCTTCTGCGGCCTCTCCTCGATATTTTTCTACCCTCTTTGGCACTTGTGCGTTTCGAGGGGACTGTTTCTTGTCGTTCATACTACTCTTGACGTGTTTTTCAATTAAGTACTCCTCTGCACTCCTTCTTGAAATTTAGGCAAGATCACGACTTTGAAATCCTGAGAGCTTCAAGACGGGTTCTGGAAAAAATATTTATATTTAATATGATATTTAACTTAGTTTAACTTGTTGAGGAAATTTGATTAGGTGTTGCCTTGTACTCAATGATTTATTATTCCCTAGGCAGGTGTTTGTCAATTACCTCTCGAAATAGAATTTAATTTTAATTCCAGATCTCAAAATCCTTTTATTTGTTGGGTAAACTATTTGATTTTCAGAGGTTGTCATGTAAAATTAGGTAAATGAAGGTGTTACCAGCTACTATAATATTTATTGTCCCCAAGGCAGTTTGATTAATTTGGCTCTCAACGTGTTTTCAATTATGTAGTCCTCTGTTCTGGCTTCAAAAGTTGCACAAGAGTATTTTTGCAAATACTCGTGAGCAAAAAAGTACCTGGAAGAATTCGTCGTTCGAATTAGTTAAGGATATATTATTTTTTTATAAAAAATAATTTGTTGGAATATTGAATATTAAATTTTAAATATAAATTTGAAAGATTTTATATTAATTAACTAATAGTTATATATTTAGCTTATAAAACAATTTCAATTTGAAAGGCTACTGTCTAGACAAAAACGTATTACACGTTATTCTCAATCTATTTGCTCAATATTATTTTTTAATTCAAATATATAGATGTGAGCTTTAAAATTTTAAATTCAATTTGCTTGATGAAAATCAAGTTTATAGTTTTTCAGCTGAAAGCTTTTTTAAAAAACACCTGTTTGGTATTTTTCCCTTTATTCTTTATACCTTTGAAAGTTTATTCGAAAAAGTATCTATTTTAGAATCAGTCATTAAAACTCTATAATGTTATCTTTTTATTATAGACTCTATTATTCACACAAGAGAAAATTACTTTATATATAATATAATCTGATGAAACGTACCAGAGAAACCTCGTAGTTCTATCTAATCTCAATTTAGATGGTAAAGTGAATTGGAATGGAAATCAGCTTCGGATATGAGATCAATTTTCTCATGGAACGGTTCTAAATTTCTCAAGCTCCAATCCATCAGAGAAATGGCATGACCTATAAACAAAATAAGTTAAATAAACAGTCTTTAAAAAATCGAATATCCTCGTTGATGAGAATGTAAAAATAAGGAATTCAATTTAAAAACTAGGTTTAGCTGAAATTAATTTTTTGTTTTGTTTTGTAAAAGTTCCAGGATTTTTTAAATGACTAATAATATTATTGATACCCCAATCAAAAGCTAATATTTTCATTTTACCAGAATAAGTTTATTCATAATTTGTTGCAGACGAACTGCAATAAATTAAGTTATTCAGGTCTGCTCTGTATTCAAGCTTAATCCGCATTAGTTTCTCTTATCCTCTAAGAGTCATGTAACTAATATTTCCTGGGTGCTTCATTCTGAAAACAATCCACTTAAGCCAAAGGACATCTTCCCACACAGAAGTTCTTCGCAAGAAAGATAACTTCTGTTCACTTTGATTTTGTTTTTCTTTGATTATGACAATTATTAAACTTATTAGCTAGCAACTTCAAATCAAAATAATACTACAAAGACTAAACTGAAAGTATATTGTCTAATATATATTAATTAATCAATTTTTAGGAATTATTTTATGTTTGCCATTTTATCTTTCTTCACGTTTGGGATTACAAATTTATGTATTCCTTTGTTTATTTGAACTTTTTCAAAATTTCTTGTATTTTGAAATCAACGCTTTCAACTCGCTAAAGGCGAAGCAAAGTTCTATTTCAGCCTTGATAAATCTATTCGAACCAACGAAATAACTAAGGATTCTACTTGAACCCGAAGTTGAGCTCCCGAGCTCAACTTCAGGTACAACCAATAGATTTCTCTTGGCTTAGATGGTTTCCTAGGTTCACAATCAAAATTCAACAACACTCCTCTCCCTCGAGTAAATCATTTTCACCGATACTAAAAATAAGTACAAAAATACAAGTTTAATTATTTCTTTTTTTAACGCCAGGAAAGATACGAAAATATTGAACATATTTTTTTCTATCATCGACAGGAGAAAATTACTGGCACCATTCCAACTCCAGGAAAAAGGTCGGTGGAAACTACCAACCTCACGCTAATCGTGAAAATGTTCGACTTTTCCACTACTATAAGCCAGCGCTTAAAATAGAATTCCTTTTTTAAGCAAAAAAGAAAAATAGAAAAAAGAGAAATAGAAAAAAGTCAAACACTAAAAAGGACTTTTTTCTCGTTCTTCAGTTTCTCTGAAATGCAATTCTGCTTTAAAGTACTTCTGTCGAAACACTTCAGTTGTCAAAAGCAAGAAGAGGTTTCTTTTATAAAAAAATAATAGGAAGTTAATGCTATGCACCATGAAAGCTGACTGAGTAAAGCAGTTTTCCTGAAATTGACAAGTTTAAATTAGGTTGTCTACCTCCTAAGCTCTTCAAGTATTTGCATTATGTGATTAACTATTGAAATAAGTTTACTGAGATATACATAAAACTAGGTTTTTTGATACAATATTTTATACTGACTAAAGCTATCGAAAAGCCCCTAAAAATAAATTTAGAGAGCGAATTGCCTCTAGTAAGGAGGAATATAGATGACCGGATCAAAGGCAGTACGTGGATTATGTGGCGGCTTTTTCGCATCGTATTTTTTTTTAAGTGCTTCCTCCAGCACTCATAAAAATTGTGTTAGGTACTATAATTTAGTAATCTTCACTAGAAGTAATGTTTATTCTGTCCTCAGAAATCGAGTTATTTATTTAGTTTTATTTGAAAAGCTTGTTCTCTAGTAATTTATGAATGACCCCTGAAATATAGTAGATGTGATTTATTAATTTTTGATACGAGGGTCTTGCAATCTAATCTAGGGGAAATTAATGACAATCATTAATTTTAGATGGAGCTTACATTGGATTTACCTGTTTAATTTACAGTTTGTGATTTAGTGCAAGAATTTCTAGTTAATAACCGAGTCACTAATTCAGCTGTAAATGTACAACGTTAGTGTATGCCATCTGACTCACAATGCATACTGTATACAAATGGAATATGTACAAAGCATTGAATATGAAAGGTATGTACATATTCAACGCTTTGACGAAATACATTTACATTCTAGAGAGACTATAACGATAAAGTATTCTTGTTACTAATGGACTGTTGAACGTCGGATTTACTCTCTGAAACCCCTAGGCCTTTAGTTACAATATCACCCTACTCTTTTAGTTCAATCTACCCTCCCTAGCATTCTTCCAATTTCTATGAGGAAAAGAAGAATAAATTTCCAAAGGTTTTAACGATTTATTTAAAAACTGAACACCGGCTATTTAGAAGAGAAAAACAAAACTTTTTAGAACAATAATATTTATACAAAAATTCAATCTTCGAGAAAAGCCTTAGGGCCTGGCAATTTTTCCATTCCTGTGGAGAAAGAATAAATTTTCAAAGGCTTCTAAAGCTTTAACGATTTATACTGAAATCTACCTGCTATTAAGGAAAGCTGATATGAACTTTTCAGACGACTATCGACTGGCATTTCCCTGATTAAATCTATTTCAATTTCAAAATTGAATAACTTGAATTTTATATTGAGAATGTTGAGCTGAAATGGCAACACCCTTAAAACCATAAAACTTTGGATAATTTTTATTTGTAATTAAACGTTTAAATTTGTATAAGTGTTTATTGTTCTCATTTTAGTTTCTACACCTCACGTAAAAAATTATTTTGACCACCGATTCTTTAAATTAAAGGAGTTCAAGAGACGTGTTATAAAAATCGTTAAAAATGAGATAAGCTCTATATAAATCTAGACTCTGCGACATCATCAGTAACTCGAATCTTCATCCTGATAATCTGTATCTTCACTATTTCTATATTTTAGGAAAAAACCAGTTTTATGAGACATTTAATATCGAGATAAGTAATAAGATTAGAAATCTGAAATAAAAGTTGTAAGAAAATTTTTAATTTTTTAAGAAATTAGTCTTGATACTTACAATAATAGACCATCCATTTTTCCAAACCAGTTTCAGACTTAGTTTCTGTCCTAGGCTTTCCAAGTTTGAATTATTAAAGGAATTAAATGATATTAATAATCCTTTCCATCTACAATACAAATTTTGACAATATTCCTGAAATTCTGGGATATGCAGAATTTTGAATACTACTTGTCAGATATTGTAGAACAAACCGTCCAAATTTACTAACAAGGGTTGTGTCTGTGTATGTCTGAAACAAGAATCAATACATTATCAGAAGTGCCGTTTGTAAGTTTACTTAATTTAGAGTTCTAAACTTCTAACATCAAAAGTTTTCCAATTTTCAACATTTAAATTTCATATTGTCTCAAATTTTGAATCGTAATCCTCAAAAATCACAGTGATGTAACTAAATATTGTAGTAGATACTGTCTTGACAGGAAATCCGATTTCGTAATTTCCTGTTAAACTCTTAAGCCCCTTAGTACTATTAAAGGAATTATTAATATTATAATCTGTTCTTATCCTGCGTTTTACGAAGGGAAGCTTAATTTGTAAGATAAAAGCTAAAATTATGAAATATTATAGTCTCCTCACTCTTTGCGGTACAAAGCACCTACATTGTGTCCCAAAATGTCTATCTCCATTGTCGATCGCCTGCTGCTTTAACATAACTCTAACAAAACTTAATTGAAGTCGGAATTGCGGGACAATGATGTAGGAACGCTTTTCCAGAATTATACGCTAGAATAACTACAACCCTGTAATTTAAGGACGTCAAATTGTTTGGTAGACTGGAGTAAAAGTTAATTAAAACGCTATACGCTAAACCTTTGGACCGGTTTGTTAATTTCTAGACTTTTATACTCTATAACACTAGCATTCACCACCGTATCTATTGTGAAAAGGTGGTTTTTTAAAATAAAAATATGTAAATGAGAAATAGGTTTCAAAAGAGTTTAAGAATTTTAATAAGATTTTAATACAATTTGAATGATTTTAAAGAATTTGAAAAGATTTCGAAGAGACTAAAGAATTTTAAGATATTTAAAATGATTTTAAGGGGATGACCAATATACCTTATTCAAAAATAAATCATATTTTGACATTTTAGGAGAGAGCTGATGCCGGGGGTGGTCAGGGACGGTTTCGAGTAGTTGTGCTCACTGTCCTGATAGCCCTGGTAGATGCTGCGAGAGCTGCAGGTACTGGTACCTGTGGTTTAGCGGAATTGACTTGTCGGGATGGACACTGTGTACCAGGAGATGCCTATTGCAACGGAATAGACGACTGCGGAGATGGAAGCGACGAACCCGCTCTCTGCACTCCTTGTAATCGGACCTATCACGGTCGCATTGGGAGAACTTACAAGCTGGAACTTACTCGTCCCGCTGAGGGACGTCTTCCGTTTTTGTGTCACTTAACGTTCACCGCAGGAGGTCAGGGCCTTGGGGAATTCGTTCAACTTCTTTGGGACGCCTTCAGCATAGGGCGGCTTGACCCCGACGGCAAAACTCTTTCCACCAATTGCCCTGAAGGATACATGCAGCTTCTAGAACTCGGAAAGGCTCTTGCTGATAGTTCCTGGTGCGGACCTGGTGAAGGAAGAGCCACCTATTATAGCGAAGCGAGTACTGTAACTGCATCAATTCGTCTCTTCCACGCTCCTTCAATCGTTCCCTTTGAGTTTCGACTTCGATATCGCTTTGTCGCTCGTGAAGAAGCAATCGCACGTTTAGGAAAACCTGAATTTCCAATCGAAAGGGGTTCCCCAGTGCCAGGAACTTACTGCTCGAGAGATTTCTACGAGTGCCACCAGAAGAAATGTCGAGTCCAGAGTCCGAATTACCCAGGAGAATATCCAAGAAATACGAGTTGCTTGATTACCCTACGTCAAAAGTTTGTTCCTACTTGCAAACATGCTATGATATCAGTGAAGGCAAGTTCGACGAGTCTTGCTGGTTTGGCAACTAGCAATTCGACTCTCAGCGTTTGGCAAGATTGCCCGATAGAAAAGGATCGTTTGATTTTCAGAGACGGGTCTCATCTAGATGATCCTGTTTTACTTATTTATTGTGGAGGTCCTTTGCCGAAAGTTACCGCGAGAGGATCGACGATGCTGGTAGAATTTCGCAGCTCTCCGATGGCGATTCCTCTAGGGGCGTCGAGCCTTCGACTCGAGATGGACATTCAGGTCATTTATGTAGATTCAGATGGAATGGATTTTGCACAAGGAGCCCAGGGTTGTTACTTTTTCGTTAATGGTACCTCGAAAAGAAGCGGGATTCTGAGAGCTCCTCTGCACGCTTTGCCTCCTACTTCGAGCTGTACTTGGAATATCAAAGGTGCAGTTGGAGATCGGGTTTGGATTTATTTTTCCTCTTACTCCCAGAGAGATCTGACTGGAAATCTGGAGAACAACTCTAGTGTACAAATCGAGCCACCGTGTACAGTGAAGATGACCTTCTGGGACGGAGCTCCTTCAACGGGTATCCCAATGGCTGTGTTGTGCGATGATTTTCCTAGGATTTGCGCTCATGCAGCTTTGAGAAATGCTACTAGAACCACGAGACCCTGTACGGATGAAGAAAGCTATTTGACGATAGCACCAAGTCTTCTTTTAAGAATGGAAACAACTCCAGGGACCATTCTTCACACGGTGAACTTTCAAGTAAGTGGAAGAATTAAGTTTGAATGTTTGCTTGCGTAGAATGTATTTAGAAAATTTCTATTATTTTCTCAGTGTTCAGAAGGGAACGCATATCTTCAATAGTGACTATTTTTTTAAGTAACGTTCTGAACACTGATTTTTTAGTATTCGCCGTTTTGATACTTACACTGTACATTTGATCAAGCACTTAATTTCAGCATCCTATCCTCGCTCTCTTATATCAGCTATTATCTTCTTTCTTCTCCAACATTTTAATCCTAAAAAATACCAGCCTTTTATTATTTCTCCACATTAATTTACGATTTGGTTTCGTTATAACCGTAATTTTGATTTACCCTGCTTAGTTTTTTGCCTCATGGAACACGACGAAGTAGCGATCCTATTCTAGGCCCGGTACGAATTCATCTCCACTCTGCAAGGCGGAGAACCCTGGGGTGATGGGGCGTGCAGCAGAATCTGGCGAAAAGTACAAAGCGGAGAGGTGGCTTCGCCACGCGACGTCCGACTCTTCGGCAGAGGAGGTTCTTCCAAGCTGGACTGCAGATACAGAATCGAAGCTGGACCCGGTGAAAGGGTAAGGTTAACGCTTCACAACGTCAGTCTCGGAGAGTCAACTTCCTGCGCCAGTGAACCTGATCCCCACTCGGGAAGACCAAGATGTGTTCAAGACATTGGCAACAGAGAAGCCAGACTCACCCTCTACGAAGCACCATGGCGTGATGTTCGGCTTCCCAGAGCCTGTCTTTGTGATAACACCTCCAATCTTCCACTCGTCCACATCTCTTCAGGAAGAGCCCTGGAAGTCACCTTCTTCGTGGATCAACAAGCACCTTATGAAGACTTTCACTCCCTCTTCTTCTATGCTACCTTCGAACTCATCCGGGCACCAGACTGTCCTAGAAAGCAGAGAGTTCGTGGAGAAGGTATTTATATATTTTTAAAATTAAATTTCTTTGAATTTCATTTGGTTTGAATAATTAATTTGATTTAAGTCTTCGAGAGAAACAAAATTGAAATAGAATTTCGGGTCTTAGGAAATTTAATTATCACAATACCTAGTATCATTAAAAAAGGTGAATAGGTGAATTTTTTTTATAAAAATGGATGAGAAATAGATGACCAAAAATTGAAACAATCTTAAACCAACTAAAAGAAAATATTAGACTCGAGAAGGAAAAAAGATATTTGACCAATCCAAGTCAATAAAATTTAAATTAAGAATTCAAATTATTTCATTCAAAATGACTCAAGGTGAAAAAAGATTTTTTGTTTTTCTTTTCGTGGTCATTTCTTATCCATTGTTTGAATTTTTGATAAGCCTTATTTATTTGTTTCAGGTGGTGAATTAAGGTTTGTCTCACCTCCACTTTCGCGTCCTGACATTTATTGCGAGGGTCTTCCTTGGTTAGTTGAAGCGAGAGACAACAGATCCCTCTTTGTTTTAACCTGGGGTTGGCTCTTACCTCTTGAGTCACCTCCTGTAATAGAATCTCCTGACAGTTTCAAGTGTCCCACCACAAACCGAGTGCTGCTCTACTCAGGCTGGCCACCGAAGCTTCTCAAGGTCGTCTGTCCTGCAGAACCGGGATCAAAGGATTTCACAGTGCAAGTCTTCTCCGAAGAGTGGTTAGGTAGAGCAGAAGGTAAATGGCCAGGCCCACCTAGACCACCCGCCCTTCTCGTCGAGTTCATAGCTCGAGAGCCAGGCCAAGCTGCCGCTTCCTGGCTCGAAATTTCCAAAAGCAGATCAGCTCTGAGAAGACAGTTGCGTCTTCCAGAAAGAGGTATCGAGAACGAGACTCTTCTTTATGGAGATTGCATTCACAAGTGTCCTGAGTTGGGAGCTTGCATCTCTCCTAGCTTGTGGTGTGACGGAAGAGTTCACTGCCCTTCGGGTCACGATGAAGCGAATTGTGGAAGTGGTGCTAGGTTGTTAGGATTGTTACCTTCGGCGATGTGGATGGTGGTCGCTGGAGTTGCTGGAATTGTCTCTGCCTTTGCGTGCCTACTTGCTATCCTGATAAGCAGGTACCTAAAGTTACACAAAATAGAATTTTTAATAAATTTATTTTAAATAACGTAGAAAATACTTGAAGGGCATTAATGAAAGTGTCAAGAACAACGGCTAATTATTAATTTCGTTAAAGTAAGAGATCGATTTCTTGGCTCAAGTCCAGTGCAAAGAGTGTAGAAGAGGGAAAATATCAAGTTAGATAAGGCAGCTAGGAAACTGTGACAAGTAATTTCCTGCAAGCAAAGCCAGAGAGTTTTTTTTATCCAACTTTTCTCACTTTAGAGCAATGCTTTTCCTACTGCAAAATCGATAAACACGTCTTTTTGAATAATCTAAATATTCTTAAAATATCCTCGACTTCCTTTAAATATACTTCAGGGTGTTATAATCATTAGAAGTTGTATGAGAGTTAAATTTATATATAAGAGCAAGTATAATTTATTAGTTTCACGTTAGCAACTTAAAGATGTATTACTAAAGTTACATGGCGCTTCTAAGAGCTCGTATTCTGCCAAGTAAAACTTTATACAATATACTCGTGGGTAGATTAAATAATAGGATATTGTAAGATACTTCTTAGAGAAGTATCATCTAAAAATTGAACTATGTGTTCCTTTTTTTCAAATCTATTGTATTCTTAAGTTTAGAAAAATCTCTGAAAATCCAGGTTTTCCAGATCGCTAGAAAGCCTGTTTTCTGGTTTTCTACTTGCAAACAATGAATAGGCAGGATGGGGTGGCGCTTTAGACTTCAGAGCCTAAGGGCATCGCTAACCTTAATCTAAAATTTTCCCAAGATATCTCGAGGCTAAGTGTTTTATCGCAACTAGAACATAAAATTTCAAGATAGAGATATATCCAGGAATCAGAGTGGAAAGCCTTGTTCCAGATACAAAGATCAAATTCTGATTGCCCTTGCCTTTTTTTTCTATTTCTTTCTTTTAAAGGTGTTGGAGCCATGCTCTAATCTAAAAATTCGATTTCTTCATTTTATTCAACAAATATTAAATTTGAAATTTTTTCTCTCTGTAGAATTAATCAATTTTTAACTAGAATTATGCGTACAGAGCGAGAAAATATCTAATTCAAATATTTTTTAAGTAAATTGAAAATATTCAATTTTGAAGTTAGATTTTGAATTCTTCGTTTTATGCAAAAAGTATCGAAATTAAGTATTTTTTCGCTCTGTATGCAGTCTTATATTTGAAAAAAGATTGGCGCTACAGAGCGAAAAAATATTTATCTATAATTTTCGTCGAGTAAAATGGAAAATGGAATTTTGCGCTTAACACTTGGGTCCAACGCCCTTAATAAATAAATAAGAAAACTTCATAATCGATATGGTTTTGATTTTAGGTCAAAGACACGTGCAAAAAGACTTCATTACAAAGGAACAAAGAAATGTAAGCCTAGACGAGCGCCGACGGAAGAAACACTTTTGGGAACATCATCCTGACAGCAACATCCCGGTTACGTGGAATATATTCACGTAGACCGGGAGACCACCGTGTAGCGAATCTATTCTGTGCTTCACCGTCCACTGAATTTACTTGAAATCATTTTCAGGTACCAGGATCAAATTGAGAGTATCCGTTTCCTAGCAAAATGGGCTCGATCTCTTTCTCCAGTGTAGATAAATCATTCAAGAGTGCTTTGCTAAAAATCTCTCATCGCAACTCTAATAAAAAGACAGGGTCTTCGGAAAATTTCTTCATCGAATAATATGATACTTTTCAAGTAGAAAATCTTTAAGCAACTTCTATATGAAATTGAAGATTGCTGAAAGTATTCTTTCCACTAAAAAGATATTATATATCCCGATATAAGCCGACTATTTTCTTCCCGTAGGAATTCATTCATTATAAAACTGTAGGTGCTGTAGCGTTGGAAAGTATGAACGAACAGAGGTCAAATAAGGATATATTATATCGAGTAAGAGATACCTGAACTACGACGCATCGATTCTATAAAATTCAACATTTTTCGAATGACAATTCTGGTCATCACAGTACCTATTGTCACTAAAAAAAGGTGAAAAGGTGAATTTTTTTTATAAAAATAGGTGAGAAGTAGATAACAAAAAATTGAAAGAAACTTAAATCCAGAAAATGGAAATACTATAAAATTTGTCTACAATAAATACAATAAATACAAGATGAAAACTGTGATGACTGCAATTCTATTTGTGAATGAAGGACTGGAAAATGTATTTATGTATTCGTCAAAGTTGAAAGTTGTTATAGTCTAGCGATAACCAAAATTGGCAGATTGTATAGTATTTAGTAATGGTTTAAAACTATTTTTCCAGTCGCATTAAAATTCGAATAATCGATGCCGAGGTAGAAAACCGTGATTTGTAATCCGAAACTTAAAGAGAAGATACCGGATTCATGTGTGATAAGTCTATTTTGATAGAATACCAAGTTTTGCGACACCAGTCTTGGCTGTGACAAAAGAAATTAATTCCAAAGTTGTAAGATCCTCTCTTCTCTTTGAATTTCAAGCTTCGAATGACCTTACGAAGAGGCTCAAAGAAACGTCAGGTCGTTCAATGTAATCATGGAAGCAATACTCTTGAGCAAAATTTCATTTTCTGACGAGAGAATCTTGATTAATCCTAGATATTTGCTCAGTTTAACTTCTCTTAGTTTGACTTCTCTCAATTTAACTTCTCTGAGTTTAAATCTGTATCTGGTCTTCCCACTTAGAGTTTCCTTTACGACGGTGATGCACACTGAATAAGTCGCCCAACACACAATTGCACATCCTGAAACCAAAAACTTTTCTACACTAACTTATACATTTAAATCCAAAGGTTTATTGCCTTACATATACTGACACACACCTATACACACAATATTATGTATATTGTGACACACGTGTGCCAATTACTGCCGTTTTTTACAAAGTCTTCGATTTTTTGAAAGAAAGTTGGAAGATACGTTACGGTTACGTACCTCTAAAAGCACTTTCTATAAAGCTATGATCATACAAGTTCTCATCGTGTTTTGCGAGATTTTGTATCTCTCTAATCAATTTAATTTCAGTAGTTGTTACAGCCAAATCACTTTTGTATGAAAATATAATGATCCTTTTAGGAAATACGTAAATTAAGGCCACTCTTGAAACTTTTATGGTAAAAGTATGGAAAGTGGATTAAAAACTAGTAAGAAAAAAAGACATAGTTAATTACAAAAATCAAGCTCGTTACGGATAAAGAAAAGAGAAAAAAGGTCGTGAAAGTGTAGTTTGTTCTTTATTTTGTGATAGATGCAGATTGTACATCATTAAATCAAATTCGAAGAAGCTGTTGTGATGGCGAGATATATATGTAAAGTAGATATATTATTAATACTGTTTTAAATCAGAGTTGGAACAAATATTTAGAAAATTATGCATAGATAAACTACAAAAAAAAGAGCAGATGCTCAAATACTGCAAATTCTTATTAAAGTTTTTAAACATTATTAGTTATTGTAAATATTATTTAATTTAAATATTAATTTATTACAAATACGTGTAAAATTAATGAATGATTTAAAAATTTGAATGCGTGATTTTAAACTATCCTTTTTGGAGAAAATGAAGGGTGTTGGGTCCAAGATCTGAACTCAAAATTTCAATTCTTTATTTTATTTAACAGATATTATAATTAGAGATATCTTTTTTAAACATAAGTATTTCGCTTTATAGATATATTTATATTTCAAACAAGAGTACGTCTACAAAGCAAAAAGATATTTAATTCCAATAATTGTTGAGTAAAATGAGATGTAATTTAGAAATTAGAACTTGGATTCAATACCTTTAAAAAAAATTCTGCCTAAATATTGTTTCATTTTCTCTCTTTCCATAAACCGTAACATGCCTGTAACATTACAGAAGTATAAAGTTCAGTATTGAAAACTAATTGAGTCACCAGCAGCTAGAGTGAGGCAATTAGTTCTAATAAATAAGAGGTGCCAGTATTTTTATTAGATTAACATATTATAAAAAAATCGACATTTTCAACAGTGTATGATATAAAAAGAAAAGTATAGTATGTATCTTATTGTTGGGACTACAATTAGCAACGAAGAGGAAAAAATAGCTCACAGTAAAATAAAAACTGAAAGTCGTGATATTTCAGTAAATTAACATTACCTAAAAATAAATTAAGATGCGCACAATCAATTTTTATTTTCACTTATTTTGCACACTTCAGGTTTTTATTATGCTGTGGATTTTTGATGATGATACCTCTAAATACACTTTAATCTATCATGAAATAGAACTATACAAATATTCCTAAAAAATCTTAAAACAAAAGAGTAATATTTCACTCAACAATGTTATCTCAGGATATTCTTTAATTTTTAAAAAGGAACGTATAATCAGAGAGAAATAAAAACTAGATTTTTATTTCTTTTTAACTAGATGAATATAAAAATAATATAGGAATCAGAAGCGAAAAAGATTCGTTCACCAACAGAAACGAAATATAAAATAATAATAACTGTTTCATAAATTCACAAGTCATTCATGTGACTGTATAGCAGTACATCAAAAATCGAATCAAAAGCTTTCATCGACATCAATTTTGTTCAACTGTTAGACATTTTTGCACCGAAAGCATTTAACTTTCATTTAGAGTTGCACGAATATTGAATTAAAAAATCTCATCTGCGATCATCGCTGATAAAATATACATTATAATTCATAAGATCTACTCTAACATGACGCACTGTAATACTTATGTATACATCCGAGTTCCAAATAAAAGCAACACCTCTTGTAGAAAACTTCACCTTTTTAATCTTTATCATCTCTCATTTCAATGTTTGAAAATTAAACATTTTTTAAAGATTTAAATTTAAGGGTGTTGGACCCAAGTGTTAAGCTCAAAATTTCATTCTCCATTTTATTCAACGAAAATTATAGATAAATATTTTTTCGCTCTGTACGCATAATTCTAGTTAAAAATTGATTAATTCTACAGGGGAAAAAAATTCCAAGTTTAATATTTGTTGAGTAAAATGAAGAAATCGAATTTTTCGATTGGAACTTGGCTCCAACACCCTTAAAGACAAATAATTTACCACCAAAAATCTTTGAATACTCTGTAAATTTAGAAATAGTTATCAGGCCAAAGGTTCCTTAATTTTCAGATGGAAAAACGGAAAAGACAAAATAGTGAATATTTAGAGAACCTGTATTTGCGTTGTAGCAACAGTCGCTCGTCTCGTAAAAAATATCTTTCATCTCTTGCAGCACTTATTGACCCAGATGTTCATTTATGGTTAGCGAGAGAGCTTTTCCAAAGGAGATCGAATGAGTACTGAACCTGCAAGCAAAAAAGTTTAAATAAATATATGTATATTAATTATGATAACTAAAAATACTTAATTACAAAAATTGATGTAAAGGTAAAATTGCGAATAAATTAAATAATTTTTTTCAATATTAATTTCATTTTAATTTATAAAGAGAAAGATTAAATTATCCCAAAAGAGGTGTTAATAAAATTGTGCATTTTAAGTTAAACTTCCCTTGAAAGGTTTACTCTTATTCGTTTAAATTATTTCCTTTCTTCCTTTGTAGATATATAAGGACTGTAAAACCTTAGGTAATTCTCCTCTAATAAATAGCGGTATTCAACTTCTTTTTAAAAAGATGCTTTAATATGCTTGGTTTAAAAACGTTGAAGTAGATTACTGCCTCTTGAGGTATGTAAAGTGGTTATTAAAGTAGAGAGTATATTTTCAGTCTTACTTGCCTCGTATCTTATTAAAGCTGCCAATTCAAAAGGATTCTGAGATAAATTTTAATTATATATCCAAGTAAAATCTGAAACTATTTTTTTTCAAACTTTAATATGTATAAACCCTTCGGAAATCAGAAATGTTGAAATATATCGAGTTTTTGAAATCTGTACTCTAAATAAGTTATGAGTGATGAGCAAAATACAATATCTGGAATAGATATGCCTTTCAAATTGCGATGAGCAAAATGCAGATATCAATTTGTATTGGATTCCATTCTCATATTTCTTAAATTCTACGTGACGTATTTTCAGGAAATTTGAATCTTGAACTAATTTAGACGTTAATTTCGGTTATCAAGTGCCAAATTAGAGCATTTGGCCAACTTTCAAGAACGTTACTTCAAGAGAAATCTCAATCGACCCAACTTCAAGAGAAAATATGAATTTTAAATATATATATATATATATCGTACCATTATATTATTAATGTTTCATTTTTCTTTCCCCTTTATATTAAAAAGGCAAAAGTTAATCTTGCAATGTAAATTAAATCTAAATTAGATTTCCTTAAGGCAATGATGCAGAAATTATAATTAAGAGGAAGTTGCTTGCACCTCACAACTTAACAAGATGTAACGCAGTTTCCAGAATTTGTTGAATACTTGAGGATACTTAATTTTATGTAAAAAAAAAAGGATAAATATTAAAACCGAATAAATATAGTGCAAAAGGAAGTTTGCACAAAATTTAAAATTTAATTGCTCTTAAGGGTGTTGGACCAAAGTGTTAAACTGAAAATTCAATTCTCCATTTTACTCAACGAAAATTATAAATAAATATTTTTTCGCACTGTACCGCTAATCTATTTTCAAATATAAGACTGCATACAGAGCGAAAAAATATTTAGTTTCGATACTTTTTGCATAAAACGAAGAATTCAAAATCTAGCTTCAAAATTCAATATTTTCATTTTATTTAAAAAATATTTGAATTAGATATTTTCTCACTCTGTACGCATAATTCTAGTTAAAAATTGATTAATTCTACAGAAGGAAAAAATTCAAAATTTAATATTAGTTGAGTAAAATGAAGAAATCGAATTTTTAGATGAGAACTTGGCTCCAACACCCTTAATAATTTAAATTTCAATGATTGAAATTTGAAAAATTGAAAATCCTTCCATAAAATTATAAATAAACAAATTTTTAATGTTATGGGATTAAAAATTAAAAGAAATTAAATTTAAAATTCTAAAATATGATATATTTAAAAATTAAAAATATTTATATAGTCTTTAAAATTTAGTAATTTTCTTCAAAATTACAATAAAAAAAATTAGAATAAAAATCATATTTTGAATCCTAATCGGTAATTTAGAAAATTTCCTTATCAATAAAAATTTTTGCATATCGACATTACCGACTACGGTCGGTAATTCAGGTTTATGCAATTTCAATTTAAGGGCATGTAATACTTTACCATAAGAGCAAATTAGTTATACCAATTATACGTTTATAATAATAAATATTTTTACCTAATAAGAGTCAATAAATCTTCGTCTCATGTAGACGAAAGTTTATTGACTCTTATTAGCTAAAAATATTTATTATTATGAACGTATAATTGGTATAACTAATTTGCTCTTATGGTAAATTATTATATGCCCTTAAAAGTATATTTTATTTACCATACAAGCAAATTCCATAATTTTTACTTTTTCAATAAAATAATAATGCATACAAGTCTAAAACTAGGCCATTTATTTCCATCTGTACGAAATGGAAATGACCTAGTTTTAGTTTAAAATATTTATTATTGCGAGTGTAAAATTTCTGGGAAAACTAAAATTTGCTCTTGTGGTATAGTATCACATACCCTCAGAGCATGTGTAACTTACCATATGACCAAATTTATATAAACCAGTTTTTTCTCGGAATTTTTACTTTTTGAAAAAAATAATAGTGCACAGACGTAAAGAACGTGAACATTGACGTCTATTTACTATTATTTTTTTGAAAATGTAAAAATTGTAAGAAAAAAACGGTGTTATTTAAGTTTGCTCATACGGTAACTACCACATGCCCTTTTATAAACTTTTATACTCTTATTATGCGTTTGCTCATTTGGTAAATAACGCATGTTCTTATAAAATAAAAAATAAACTAATAAAAAGTATCAGACATCAAATAAATTGGAAAAAAATAGACTAAAATATGCCAAATTGGAAAAATTTGAAAAAAAGTTGACAATTATGATTTCTTGAACGATAAATGAAGAAAACCAGGTGTAAAAAAATGCTCCAGGTGAGGCTCGAACTCACAACCCCGGCATTGCTCACGTATCACTGTCTTATAAGTACCGTGCGCTAACCAATTGCGCCACTGGAGCAGTTGAGAATAAGGCCAGTAATAGCCAAGTTAAACTGGAATGGCAATATATATAACAATTTTACGGATTTAGCTCAAAAACAATAGACAATTACGATCATTTTATCCCAAAAATTTCCAAAGCTCAGGCAGAGAATTTTCGAAATTTCTAATCTAATATAAATAAGCACATGTTTTTTAAAAATGTTAAAAACTATATAAAGCGTTTGTAAAAAGTTATTAAAAATGAGAAGGAAATTATGTAAGTTCAAAAGATTAGTTATTATTATAATTCAATAACTTTATGTATTTCATTTTTTAACACCCTTCAATGACAAAGTAGAACAAAAAACAAAACGTTCTTGCTCTTCAAATAAAACTAACCTCTCTTTTGTGCCAAGGTATAAATTCAGATCAACTCTCACATGGATCAACATGATGAAAATAGATGAAAAATATTAACGATTCTTGTAAGAAAAAAATAATTAAATTAGTAAAAAGGATCTTTCCATTTTACTACTTTAAATATTTTGCTATTTTTTCAACAATTCCTGTTTCGCGCGGAATTTGATTCGTGCGACGAATCACGCACGACGTGCATCCATGACATGGACTCCATGTTTGACGGAACGCAGACGCCGGTTCGTAAAAAAAGGTCGTATACTAACCAAAAAAGATAAACATACTTGTTATCCACCAGTTTCTCTAATAAATTGTCGAAATTCTTCATTTTCGCTGAACGAGAGCTGCCTGAGTCAAGAATTCCGAAACGTTTAAACACTTTTTTCCTCTTTTTTCCTTCCAAGTTTACAGGAAACGCGTCGTAATCACTGGTAATCACAGAAAGTTGGAAACGAACTACGTCAACATGTCGACTGATGAACTATATCTACATATTGTAAAAAATGTCGACTGCTACGTTGTGTTTTGATATACCACATATTCTCGGTTATAATTTCGTATAAATATAACTTAATCGTGTGTGCACTCTGTAATGGTTTTTATTTATTAAACAGAAAGTGTGGAATAGTGACAATCACTATATTTTGCTGTTCAAGGTATAACCCCACCCATACATGTCAGAACTTGTTTAACAGTAATAACTGTCAAATTTCACAAGTAAGCTCAAATTTCATCGAGGCTCGGTGTCATTTCCTGCTTTTTAAATCTCTAATAATTCTTTCTTTTGCTTTCTTTTCTCTGTGAAAATGAGTAGTCTTGCTTCTGCACATCAAAACTTTTTATAAAAATATATAAAATATTAATACGTAACCTCACTTTCTTTGTTCACTTTAATTTATACTTTTAATCCTTTTGATTGCAGATTGCGATAGATTATCATATTATTTTGCCTGGATGATTACAGTGTAATACAAAATAATAGTTAGAATTAATTAGAAATATTGAAATTTGTTCTATTTTGAATTTAAAAAAAAACTCGAGTAATTAAAAAAAGCAGTGTTTAAAATTAAATTTCTTTCGAATTTGCAGATATGAGGAAGAATGAGCTGGTTCGACGCCTCGGGATTTGCCAGTCTGGCGAAGTCCGCGCTTAAGGAAGCACAGAAAACAATAGATAAAGCGCTGGACATCAAAGATGAAGAACAAAAAGCGGCGCAAACGTCTTCGGCTAATATGACCGATTTTTTTGAAACCTGGGGACTGAAAAACGAAGAACCACCAGGAGAGAAAGGTGATCTACCTAGTCATAAGCCACAAACCAGTAGTATATGGGGAAGTTTCACTGGGTCGTTTTTCGAAACCCCGAAGGGCGGCGAAGAAGGATTAAAAACTATGAAACACTCTAAATCCTTTCAAGGATCTCTAGAAGACAACGTTGAAGAACAACACATTCCACCTTCTCTCTCTGTTCCTGAAAGTTTAGTCAGTGAGTGTTCCGACTCATCAAATTCAAAAAATGAAACCGAAGACTCCACTTTTAGTGAAAAGTCTTCATCTTCAAAATTATTATCAGCTTCTTCTAATTTTACTTTGCGAACTTCAAGCGAACTACATCAACCGAGTCAAGATGAAAATAAGTCCAGTAGTTTTCCCTTGGAAGAATCAGAAATTGAGAAAAAAAGTAGCGAGCCCAGTTCTGAAGTCGAAAATAGAAGCAGCGATCTTAAAAAAAGATCACTACAACCTGGGAATTCTCTAAAAAGAATATCAGTGATTTCTTGCGAAAGCGATAAGAGAAGTTCGGAAAGCGTTGAGATCCTTGGATCCCAACCGAGCACGAACTGTACAACGACTCCTGACTCAGAAATGAATTCCGTCAGTCAGTCTTTGAGTCCTTCTTTTCCGGGCTCAAAATTGAATTCGGAATCTGTAGAAATTTTACCTGATAGTTCTGTGACTTCTCCGAGTTCGGTAGAAGTTTTAGGTGATTGGAAAAGTGATAGCAGTCCTTTTTTGTCGCCAACAGAGCCTAAGCATATAAAATCTTCTTCCCCTGATAGAGCTTCTAGTGCAATTGATATTTTAGAAAATGAATCTTGTTCCAGTATATCTCCTTATGAGTCTCCCATGGAAGAAGCTAAAACATTAAGTGTTGATTCGTATTCTGAAAGTAAAAGCAGAGGACCGTCACCCAATACTCTTGCTTCATCAGTGCAAAAAGATTCAGAATCTATAAGTAAAATTTCACCAGATAGTGTTGAAGTAATTCCTGATGTTGATGAAACGGATGAAATTAGTTTGGCTGAAGATTCTTACACTTCTGCCTCTGAAAGTACAGTTATGACGATAATGGAAACGTTTCAGCACGTAGATCAAGCGAAAGCGAAAAAGGAATTTTCTGAATCGAATTTAAAAATGTATGACTCTTTTCCTGATAGTAGTCATCTTTCCATGAACTCTAGTGCAGAATATCCGCTGAATATAAGTCTAGATTCTATAAAGGAGAAACATAACTTGCATTTGTCGCTCGAACCGATAACCACCCAGCCTATAAGAAAGACAGAGTGTCTTGAGTCTGCTAAAAATATTTCTGAATTGGATCCTTTTGAGCAGCTGAAAAGTTCAACGATAGAACCACCTGAGCATGAAAGTTACCCGGAAAGCGTGCAGAATGCGAAGACTGAAAATCTTGATGGACCGGATCAGTATTTGATGTTGACTGATTCTAGTTGTGAAGGAACGTTGATCGAAAGCAGCTCTGAAGATAATGCTACCTTAGCTTCTACCGAGCCAAAAATCAGCGAAACGCCTCTGACTGCAAGTTCTTATGTAAAATCCATGTTGGCCGATGCCATGTATGAGAAGAGTGATAAAAGCGATAATAGCGATACTGAAAGACACAGTATAGAAGTTCCACGTGAGAATTCGCCTATTTCTTCTGAAAGGTCAGATTTTTTAAATTATTGAATAAGAAAATTAATTTTTTAGTTTTTCTTTTTTAATTAAAGACACTCTCTTTTCCTCTTTATCTTTTAAGAAAAGAATTATTGTTAATATTATCTTCTTACTTTCATTACAGCCGATCAGACTTAGTGAAAATTGGATCGGATCAAACTAGCGGTCACACGTCTGGAGATGAATTGGAGACGACAACTTCGAGTGATATTGAAATAATATCTAGGTACAGGTATGATTTCTCTAAGTAGTAAATGCCATTTTGATTTTAATTTCAACTTTCATTTATAATTAACTGTATACATATTTTATTTCTTTAAGATAAATATCATTGAATTTAATTGTACAATTAAATTTTTGCAGCCCTAATGGTGATTCGAGCTCCACTCAATCACGACAAAGTCCAGCTAAACTTCATATAAACAAAAGTAGTGACCTTCTTACTAAGACTTTAAAAACGAGAGGTCATTCTCGCGAACTTAGCGAAATTAGTATAGGATCGGATGATGCAAGTTTAGAAATAGAAAAATTATTAAAGCGTATTCAAGAAATGACGGAAATATTGGAAGCACGTGAATCGAAACTTATTGATGTTAGCAGAATGAACATGGAGTTACACGAGCAGAATAACTCTCTCAAAAAGTATGTTCCTTTGAATAAAACTCTTTTTTTCTTTGATATAATATGATTGATATATTTCTGTAAATGTTGATTTATTTTAATTTTAATTTTTCAATCCCTCTAGGCAACTGGACAACGTCGAAAAGCATGTAGAACAAAATGACGTAACACAAATAACTGACGAATACACACAACGTCTTTCTGCATTAGAAAGAAAGTTCCAACAAGCAATCAGAGATAGAGATTTGCTTAGAAAAAACTTAGAGCAATTGAAGCAGGAGACCGCTTCCAGATTGTCGTCTATGGAAATGTCGACAATTAATGCAGAGAAGGATGAAATTATTAAAGAGTTACGTGAAGAAGGAGAGAAATTAAGCAAGCAACAGTTGCAGCATAGCAATATTATAAAAAAGTTACGTGCTAAAGAGAAAGAAAACGAGTCGACTATGAAAAGCCAGAAGTAATAGTCCATATTGTATTTTTCATTTCAATTTAAATAGAATTTTATTAATAGTGGTTTCAAAAATAATTAATTGGAAATTTTGCAGAGAACAACTCGAAGAGCAAGGTTTGGAATTAGATAGGTTGAAGCGATCACTTTACGCAAAAGAAGAAGTTGAGAGAAGTCAAATTGAAGCGGTGCATTCGTTGACAGCAAAGACTAAGAAACAGGAAAAAGAGATATTTAGTTTACAGGAGAAATTGGATCATGCATTAAATAAAATGGATGTTTACAAAAAGAGTCTGGATGCAGCTAAAGTGTTAGTAAATTCATTTTTTTCCAATATTAAGTTTAATGAATTGGAATAATTTGAATAAATTTAATTATATTTTTGTATGTTTAGGGAGCTCTCAGAGACGAAGCAAAATTTAATATCTGCTGAAGAAGAATTAAAACGAGCAGTAGACACTGCTGGGGACTCTTGCCAACTATCAGCGCAAGTAGAAGACTTAAAAATCAAATTACGACAATCTGAAGAAGCCCGTATCAGAAAAGAAGAGGCTCTGAAACAAGAGAACCTGGGACTGCTAAAACGTTTAGAAATGTCAGAAACTAGAAACGAAGAGTTATCTGAATCCGTTTCATCTGCTACGCAGCCATTATTACGACAACTAGAACAATTGCAAGCAAATCTTTTACATAAAACGAATAGTTTCATGAAACAGGAGAAAATAATGTCTGAAAAAATCGTGGGATTGCAGACCAAATTAGAAAATTTGACTGAAACTGACCAGTCTCTGAAGGAAGATAATTTAAATTTTAAGTCGAGGGTCTCTGCTCTGGAATCAAAACTTCATTCGAAAGAAATTGAGAGAGCGAAACTTGAAGAGTTGGCTAATGAATTGAAATTGAAAAACGAGGATCTCGCTGAAGAAAACATTAAGTATAAATATTTTCATATATGTACTAATTTCAAAAAAATTTAGAATTAAATATAAAATTAAAATTTATTGATATTTGTAGATATCAGGAAGCGATAGAAATGATGGAAGAGTCCCACTCAAATCAGGTGAAAGAATTAAAACGAGAAATAAATTCATTAGAAAATAAATTGTCGATGGAGAAAGCTGCGACTGATGCAGAGAAAAGAAAGAACCATACAATAATAGAAGAGCAAAAAACTGTTGAAGAAGAATATAGACTTAGTCCAACTTTAAGTATTGGAAGAGATTCTATAAGTAGTGTAAATAGTATTTGGCCAGTAGTAAGTAAATCATTTTACTAAGAGAACCTTAAAATATTATGTAAAGTGCACGCTTGGTAATTTATTTCATTGTTTTTTTTTTTTTTTTTTTGTAGTTTAATGATCCAATGTTCGAAAGCAGTTCTGGAAGATTTCCTAATGTTTACGAAAGTCTCCGAGCCGGATCGAGTAGTACTTCCGTTTTCGAAAATTTGCAAGCACAGTTAAAACAGCGAGAAGGTTTGTCTTTCACTCAAAAATAAATAAAAACTGCAAATACTTTTACTTAATGAAATATTTTGTTTAAACAGGTGAAATACAACAACTCCAGTGGGAACTGTCGCGTCGAAATGCTGATCGAGATACTTTAAATTTGGAATTGTCCTCGCTGTCCTTGAAAGTGGAAGAATTGACTTCGAAAGTCACAGAGCTTGAAGCGTTGAACGAAAATTTAAACCATATTCAAACCGAATACGATGCTCTTTTGCAAATGTATGGTGAAAAAGTTGAAGAAAATGAGGAAATTCGATTAGATTTGGAGGAGGTCAAGGAAATGTACAAGACTCAAATAGATCAGCTTCTTAAAAGCGATGTCTAGGAATCCAAATAATTGATACTGACGACTGAAAAACTCTGATAATTTGCAATAAATTACAACTACAGATAACGGTGTCACTGTCGTCGACGAAGTTTGATTAAATTTCTAGTTCAAGTATGTAATAAGTCAAAGATTTCTGAAACGTCTTTAATCTAAAAGTATTTTTCTTACAAACTCTAAAGAATTGCTTCAAAATGTACTTAATTTGTGATGTATAATATTTAGTATAAATCATATGAATTATATAATTATAAATTCGATAATTGGAAAATATGGATATTTTTATTTATTAATTATAAACGACGTTCCAGAGATCTCAAATAATTTACTCTCTATAGTATACAAATATCTCGGTGCGTGTGTACATAGTTAGAGGTAATTTTCTTTCCCACCTGGGTGCATGTATCTAATATTTAAAAGTATAAAAAATCGTAGAAAATTTTGTATTCAAATTTGTAGATATGCTTTTGTAAAGTCAGAAGTACATTGCGTAACTTTTTATTAAAAATACCTTAAAAACTTCTTTAAAATCATATCTGAAGGTAGTCTAAATTACCTTCATTTTTAAATAATAATATCCAACAATTCTAGAATTTTTTTAATTCTTTCACGAGACTTACTTTTTTGCAAAAAACATATAATAACAAAATATATATTTATTAATAAAGTTGATTGTACATAATAAAAATTGGTGTTTACGTAAAATATTGAAAGAGAATGTGTGCATATTTAAGATTCAAAATAAAGTAAGTTTAAACTTCCAGTTTTTAATAGAAAAAATAAATTTTAAAAAATTATTATGTATTTAAAATCGTCTTTTAAATGCTGCACATTCTCTTGAAGGAACGCTCGGCATTGCTGAGGGAACAGGGATTATAATGTGATATGGAGTGTATTATAATTTCAAGATCTTGTAAAGAATGGTTAATAAATTTACTTCGAATTAATGATGTCTGAATCAATACAATTTTCATATTGTTGCTTTCACTGAAATCAATAATAAATTATTAAATACGGGGTCCATCATAAGTTACTTGAATAATTTGTGAATAATCCCTATTTTTACAATAAAATGGAAAAAAAAAATAGTGTTCTTCCCTCTGATGAAAATGTTAATTATTATTAATTGTTAACAAAATATGAGCCTGCAGTTACGGAATAATAAAACAAAATAAATTTATTTTATCAATCATCATGTTAATAACAATTTTACCAAATTTCGATATTATTTCTTTACCTTACTTTAAAGGGTAATAAAATAATTGGAATAAGTAAATGTAAATATTTAAAAACCAGAATTTGTTATGACATTTATACCGATGAATTAAAGTGAGGAAAATTTTTGGATGATCGGAAGTTTCTTTCCCTTGGGCAAACAATTTTTCAATTAAAAGTACATTAATATTCTACTACAGCTATTGTAGACTGTCGAGCTGTTCAGGCTTGTATTTCACTCACGACTATAAGATTGAAAGCCACTGAACAGCAGGTCTAAACCTACTTATTTAGCAATGTTAACATAAAAGAACCAATTGAGCGAATTTGGAAACGTCGAAAAATTTTTGACAGTGAACTGGAATAAATACTTAAGAATAAAATTTGTAATTTTTACTTCAGGCTAATCTAACTTTTTAACGAGACTTTGATATCTGCTTAGAATGGAAAGAGCAATTTTATCAAATTATCCCCATGAGTGATGAGTAACTTTCCTTGCTGATTTGCAGCGAAAAAGAATCTTTATAAAAGCCAATAAGATTCTAATATCGGCGTAATCAAATAGCAAGGTTCTGCTTTGAGTAGCGAATTCTGGTATACGTTATAAATTCAATATAAATTGAAATAGAACATTATTATTAGAACACATAAAAAAATTCAAAAATTATAAAATATATTTATTTACTATTAGCTTCATTAATTGTCGAAGATAAATATTATTGAATCTGACAATTGCATAAATTATTTTTTTATGCCAAGCGCTTTAAAATCCAACAATAAAAAAATCAAAGCACGATCAGATTTTTATTAAAGCAAGATCTAAAAAAACTATTAAAAAAAGATTTCAAATTCATTTTTTACTTTCATGAGTTTGAAAAATTGAGTTTACAGTCTCTAAATCAAAAGATCCAGGCAAATCAGCAATGCAGCACTCATCGTGTACAAAATAATCAGGTGTCCACCCTGATGTGACGACACATATGCTATCGTTACGAAATCAGTTTCGTTGAACAATCATCGCCGCTATCCCTATCTTTAACATTCCATGACTACCTTAGTATACGCATGGCAAATTCTACAACCCCCTAAAAAATTAATTAAAAAAAACAATCTTTTGATTGTGCTTTGAACAATATACTGTTGCTTTCATTAATTGTATTTTTCCGAAAAAAATCCTTTCCTTCAATAAAGAAAGTAGAGAAGTGAGTGTAGATTGAAAAATAATAAGTGATCAAATAACTGTGCGTATGTGATTTTGAATCGAATTAATATAATAATTTTTTTAAGATTGAAAAGAAACAACTCTCTCACCAATTTTTTTTTATATTTTCACATTTTTTGCACGTTGTCAGAGCATAATTATTATTCTCTTGCATCTCTGCATTAAAGCACGGTGTGCCTCAACTGACAACAATATTACGATATACTGGTGATGTCGTCTACATACTGTTCGCAAAATCAAGCAAGCTTTTGCTTAGCAAGATTAAAGAACTACGCAGGTGTTTTGCGCGCGTCAACCGTTTTGAGATAATCATAGAATCGGTACCTCGGAGCGGTTTAGTCAGCTCGTGAGATGTTCCACCTTAGGAGCTCGGTTAATCTTGAATTAACCTGTATTTATAGTGGCTCTTCTCCCAGGTCAAGTAAGCTTTTAGCACCCGGTCTGACAGTAGTTTACCTCTACGACGAAGAGCAGTAGTTGGTACAAGATTGAGTACCATGTGAGATATGAGTTAAACCAACGGCGCACTTGCACCGCTTTTCGTTCGCTCAGACCCATGGAGTCCAACCTTCGTACAGAAGGGCCAAGTTGTCAAAGCTTTGTGCCTCGCGGATTACGTACTCCACCTGTTCTGCCGTCGTGTACTTGCGCGATGGGTTTGGATCACGACCTTCCAGTTTCATCCGTACGCGCCGCCAAACGTTCAAGGCGTACGCATTCCTCTCTTGAACAGCTGAGAAAAGATTAAATTAGTTAAGTATTCAACAAATGTAAATTCAATGGAGTCAATCGCAAAAAAAAAAGGCTAAATACCTTTGCCCGTAGTCGGATCTCTGACCAATGGAATTCCCTTCCTGGGGCTGAGACACACGCTGTCCTGCCTAGTGAGCTTTGCCTTCTTCAACTCCAACATTTTCGTAGTTACCTTCTGTTCATTTGCAAACTCCAACAGCTCTTCGTATAACGCTGGCATGTTTGTCGCTAAAGTCTCCAATTCACCTTTCACAGCGATAACCCGTATAGGGTCTAGGTTTTCAGATTCCAATTCTTTTACAACAGAAGAGATACTCTCTGTGAAAGAACGATAGGTGGTTAAAAATTCTTGCAGGCCAACGATATTCTCCTGCTTTGCCATAGTCCTTAAAAGCACTCGAACGTCACTCATCAGTCGATGATGCTCCGCAATAACATTCTGCAAATTAGCAACTTGCTCTCTCAAACATTCATGTGCATTAACAAGTATATCTTGTTTTTCTTGTAATTTTTTCTGGGTATCGACTATCGCATCGGAAATTAGTTTCTCAGCTTGTCTGAGCCAATTTGCATCCACGGTGTTTTCCAGTTTCAGTAATTCTACTAAACTTTCCTCGATCGCCGTAACAGTAATTGTCAAATTCATTGTCAGCTTACAACTCTCCTCCCAGTTTTTGACAAGCTTAATAAAGTAAGCATCATTTGTTACACTTTCTGAAGTTCTCGTTCTCAAAGCCTCGTAGTGCAAAACAGAATTACAGGTGTTCACTACTATTGTAGACAAATTGTGTTGGCGTGTTAGTTTTTCACATGACGTTAAAACTGCATTATCGAAGGCAGACATCACCTCGCCAAGTGCTGGATTTGCTCCAGCTGCCCATTTTAATCGTTGAATTGCACTTGCTACCAGATTTTGTTGTTGTTCTCGTGCTTCACACACTCGAGATTGCAACGCAGATAAGGCAGCAGCAGTTTTACGCAACTCGAGCATAAACGTTGGACGATCTGTAATTGTAAACCAAGAGATAATTAAGCACAATATTGAAGTAAATTGAATTTTGAAGTTAGAACTGGGATCCAACTCTTTTGATATAACTTTCATCATATACTTACTCAGAGGATTCATTAAATTCAAAGTAGATCGCAGCATTAAACTATCCTCATGCAGCCAATGATGGGCGGTCAGTTGAAGCTGCAATCTCTGCACACTTGCTCGAGCAACTTCAACACTTTGTTGAGTTAATCTTGCACTTTGATTCCTTCTCCAGCTGCTTTCTAATGTGCTACTCAAAGTACTAGCTTGTGCCAGAACGGGTCCAGAAAACAGACCCCTCTTCAAGCACAAGTCAACCAACTTCCTACAAAGTTCTTCCAAGGAGACCTTGCTCTCGGCTCCAATATCTCTCTGTTCGATTTCGGTCGTGACGTTCAAACCCAATCTCTGGAGCAAAAAACAGAGTGCAATGCCTAAAGTCTGCGATGTAATTCCCAGCAACTGTCTCGATACATAGTCGGCAGTGAAAACTCGAACCGGTTTGTTTAGTCTCTCGTCATCATAAACATTCGCCAATCCTCCTTTAAACGCTGTAGCAATATCTCGACACATGATGAAGAATTCTTGAATTGTGTGCAATCGTTTGATAAGGAATATGTCCTCCAAAACTCGACGAGCACCTTCGTTGAAAATGGGCGCTGACATTTCTTTCGCTTCTCTTATTTGATCGATTTTCTTCCAACAAGGAGGAATATCTAACGAGCTTAGAGTTGTAACTAGGGCATTTCCTTCCATTTGTAATTTTTCAAAAAGACCATTAAATCCCATCAGTAACATCTGCCCTGGAGTCAAAGTCTCATCTTGATTTAATTCCTGAATCTCAGCAGGTCGAGAAAGCAGGGTTTCAAATCTAACTCTCACATTCGCGACGAGGTTTTGCGCAACTGCGTGTGGACTTTCCATTTCCATGACCGTGAATCTGAGATGCATTTCAAGTTGACCAAGAACCTCGCCAAGGGGGACTCCTACAGACATGATAATTTCATCAAGTTCGTTCACCATTCTCATAACTGTCGGTTCTTCTGTGATTATAGTTTTCATCGCCTCTGGCAGAATTATCGTCTGGAAATTATAATTTAGTTCTTGCAGTCCTTTATAAATGCAATCTGCACTCTTCAGACACTTGAGAACAGTAGAGATCTTCGGATCATTATTTATTTTATGAGTTTCGGGGATTAAACTGGCCAATTCTGATATTAGCGAGGACATCAGCCTCATCTCATCAAGGAACCAATCACCTTCTCTAGAAGTTAGATCCACTAAACAATCACTTGCACACTTGGCAGCGCCTTCCATCATCAAGAACCTCTTATTCAACGCACAAAGTGCAGTGATGTTAACACATTCTAGGGCTCTTTCCGCTCCTTTTTCTCGTCTCAAAAATGTAGTAATATGAGCTCTTGACTCTACATAGGCCTTTTCGATCATTCCCAGAGCTTCAGGTAGATTCTCAGCAGCCATTCGCTGATAAGCCTTCTTAAATCTCTCGTTAGAATTGCTGAGAATTGCCTGCATCTGATACGAAAAGGTTATGATCTGTTGAACTTGTGGATTGTTTGCCGCGGCTGGATCTAAGTTGGATTCCAATTGACTTAAAACTTCTTGACATTTTTCGACAGTTCCCGTGAATAGCAATTCATTCGACCAAGCGATATACGACACTGAGCGATGTTGTGCCATTATGCTCATGGGATAGAGACTGCAGATTGCGGAGTATTGGCTCAACAGGTCTAGACAACTGCGGATCAAAATCAGTTGCTGCATCGCAAACTGTGTTAATTCGTTTTCTGATTGCTCGCATTGCACGATCATTTGACTTTGTCCTGCATTTTGAAGGAATTCTTTGACCAAGTCGAAAATGAGGTGATCCTCTTGATTGGATGGACCTCCGACCTCGGTGAGCCACTGACCAAGCTGTGGACCTCGTAATGCTGAGAGGGAAATCTGGAAATAAGAATTTAGTATCTTAGAAATCTGAACTGAATTCTAATTAAAAGTAATGTGCCAAATACTATTCATATCAATACTCACGGTGTGCATGCTGATCTGCTTATGACACTCTTCTATCTTCTCTTTCAGTCCAGATTTCGCTTTCTCAAGAGCGTCTTTAGCTTTTTTGTAAGTGTTGTACCGTTTTATAACGGAATATAAGGCGTGACTTCGACCCATTGCTTGCGCTTCTTTTACAAGAGCTAATTGCTGATGTCGATCTTGGAGTAAACCTTGAGTTAGCTGAGTAGCTTCGGTAGCTTCCAACCAGTTATTTAAATGATGACACAGTAGTGGGAAAACTTTTACTAATTCATCTCTAAAATTAAAGAAATCAATTGATACAATAAATCATTGCAACAAAAGAAGATTTAAATAATTTGAATATTTCAACTATTTTAATTATTATGGTTTACCTGTTTGAAAGCCATTCTGCCCGCATCTCCGTTGTTCGAACTGCAAACATTGCTCTTGTAAGTTCAACTTCCAGTTGTTTTCGACCAACACCGGTACATCTTGCTCGTGCTTGACAAGCACCATAAGTCGCAATACTATTATCAGCTCCTGCCCTCCAATCAACCAACGGATCATAAACAAAAGCTTCTAGTAGGGTCAAAAGCGTTTCTCGACCACGACGCATCACTCTCAAAGTATGCTCACATGCTAGTCTAAATATCCCCTGCAAAATAAGAAAAAAAATTATCTTTTTAAGGTGTTTTAATATTCTGAGTCAAGCTTTTCCTACTGTTCAAATTTAATAAAAGCTGCTAATAAAATAAGACTTATTGGTAAAAAATCTCTAAAATAGGATTGACAATTTTAATACACTAGCAAACCAAAACTTCAAGTCATTCAAAAACCAATCAGACTTGAAACTTTCTTTTAGAGAGGATATTGTGAATAAGAAGATAAAAAAAAAATTTCATGTAGAGTTACATTTATATCTGTAAGAGGAAGAGAATCGAATGTGATTAATGATCGTGGGTAGGTCACCAGGTGTTCGATAAACCAAATAGAGATAGAGGATATTCCCCTTCCTATCAATTGCTAGCTTAGCATTATAGCTTTCTGATATTATCGACAATTTCATCAGTTTCTAACGAATATCTAAAGGGTTATTACATAAATCACAATAAGTCTTACAATTCATCACCTTGTAAATTAAGAATAAAGTATCAAGTTCGATGATTTTTTCATTTAATAATTCTAAACCTTAAAAAATAAAAACCCCATTATTATAAATATTATAACATTTTTTTAGATAAAAATGTGAGAAATTATGAAAGATGAAAGTCAGTCCATAGTTTGATATTTAAGCATTCTAACAGAAAAGGTTCAAAGGATAGGCCCTTGATGTAAAATAAATGTGTGGTTGTGCAATATATAGAGAAACCAAAAGTGATTGCGTCAGTGATTCAACAAAAACCAGTTTATTCTAAACATATATTGGCTCTTTAAAAAAAGTACAAATAAGCTAATCCACCTTTGCTCTATAGCAGACATCAGACAGATATCTTCCAAGGTAATAAAATAGTTCCTGTAACGAGTATCAAAATACTTAATAATAAATCTTTCTGACAATGACCGTTCTCTCGTGGAATTTTTGGATTCAAAAAGTAAGTGTCCCCAAGAACTGCTTATTCTTTGTTCTTCTAAATAATTGATATTAAGACAAAACCTTCTTTCAGATTTATAAAGATGTCAGTTTTTGAAAATGAGTCAGTATCAAGTGAACAAACAAATTCGCAAGTTCTTATCCTGCCAGGCAAAACTTTTGGCTGGGCATTTCTGGATGTTTTACTTTTCTTAATAATTGTTTGTGGAAATATTTTGACAATTCTTGCAGTGAGATTGAGTCGTCGTTTACGAAATGTCATATCAAATTATTTAATTTTGAATCTCGCAATTTCTGATTTTTTAGTTGGTTTAACATTACCTTATCATTTAGCATTTTACTATAGTGAAACGATAAATAAAATAGAAGCAACATGCATTTTGAGATTTGTGATGATTAGTTTAGCATGTTGTGCTAGTGTTTTTAACGTTAGTGCAATTGCTGCAGACAGATACATTGCAATCATTCATCCCTTCAATTACTCGACACGAGTTACAAGAAAAGTGATTTTTGGAATTATATCAATTGGATGGATAAGTTCAATAGCTATTGCAACAATGCCGGTTTATTGGAACACTTTTGATTCAACGTCTGTCTGTGAACTAGACATAGTATTACCAAGGTGATTTATATTTTAAATCTACTTTTACGAATTCCAAGAAATCATTTATATTATCTAATTGGAATTTTCTATTTTCGAATTTTCAGGTACTACGTCGTCGCTTTTTTGACACCAATATTCTTCATAGTCTGGATCAGTGTTTTGACACTATACATAAAAATCTGGAAGGAAACAAACACACACGTCCGACGATTAAAAACGAATGGAGTAGATACGAATGGTTCCAAAGATCGAAAAAGTGTGCAGGTAACAAAATGATCTGCTAAGATGCTCTTATAAAAAAGGATTCAAATCTAAATTCTAAAAACGTTTTTCTTTATAAATTCTAGGTTGTTCTTTTGATAGTCGGATGCTTCTCGATTTGCTGGCTACCATACTTAGGAGTCGCATGCACTCGTGCTTTCGACTGGTACAAAAAATCAACTCCAGTACTTTACAAAGTTGCATTTTCACTAGCTATGGCTAATAGTGGCATGAATCCAATGATATATGCTTGGAAGAATTCAAATTTTCGGAAAGCTTTTCTCAGACTTTTGCGTTTTCAATCCCCAAATCACGATGATTTCAACTCGAGTTTAAAACATTATTTGAGAAAACAGAGCGAACTGTCTATGAAAAGAATTCAAAGCGACGAAGACAGTAAACTAACACAAGATACTATTTTAAGAACTGTATGTGATAATTGTAAGTTCAATTCTGTTAAGAAAATGACTACATTGTGAGAATCTGACAGTATTATTTTACCAAATAAATAAAGAATAAAGAAATAATATAGAAATTAAGAATAACTCACCTCAACTCCTGTGACACCAAGAGCAGTTTTGATGTTGGGAGTCATCCTAAAAGGAACTTTTTCAGGAACTCTCAAAGTTTTTCCCTTTTCAAAACAAACGTTGTAATCGATGTGTACAACTTCACCTGTGTTGAGATCCACAAGTACATTGTCCAAATGTCTGTCACCTAATCCAATGATGTAACCGATAATCGACATCACAGCTACAGAGTAGGAGTAATTTTTCGTAGCTTGCCACCAGCTTCCTGCATTGATGCTGTTACACCAAATTTCCCTGAAAAGATAAAAATTAGATTCAATTTTTTTAAATAAGCAGTTTTCTGAATGAACCCTATTAAAAAAATGAAATAAAAATATCATACTTGGCCAACAAGTCTTTCGGTGTCTCTGCCATCAATTCCGATAAAACTTGTTTCAGAACTTGTAGAGGCCACTCTTTCCTGTTCTCCAAACTAATGCCCCTTTCCTTAAGCAAAGGACTCAGCTTATTGTAGAGCAATTCCGAAGGTCTCATAAGTGTAGAATTGCTACTCTTGCCCCCCATTGAACTTTCTCTCTGCTGCCATCGCTTATACAATGCAAAAAGAGGCGTCACACCATCAACCCACTGAATCAATCCAGATCTTGGACCAAGAGGAATTACAGAATAATGACGGGCTCTGTAAACTTTCTTCGTGTCGCTATTTTTCGAGATCATAGTATTGCAAATACTCAAAAATTGCATAATCCTCTCATCTAAATGCAAATCTTCCAGTCCTTTGAAAAGGTAGGTGTAGACATGTCCATCTGATCCGTGGAAAACAAGTTTCTTAGGCTTCGTCTTTGTTGGTAAAATCTGTACATTATTATCCACAGATCGTATCGTGACTATTTTATTATCCACCATATTCACTCCTGGCATGGCTATGCAAGTATTCTTGAAATTCGCAAGGGTGGGACTAATGTCAGTCATCAAGAGAGAATAAGCACCTCTCTTATTAATCCTCTGTGCCAATTTCGCTTCAAGTTGTTTCAAAGATTGAGCAGCCATTTGAGGTTTTGCTGGGTTCTTTGGATTTTTCATTTTATTAATCACTTCCTCAATACACGGTCCAAATTTCTCTTGGAATGATTTTTCGTGAGGAGTCTCTGCAGATATTGATGTCATGGACAAGAGATTCTCCAAAATGAAGATGATAGGTCTCAAGATAATTCTGTGTTTCTCAGCAATCAATTTATCCTTCTCTTCTGGGACAAGCCAAATATTATCTTGAACTCTCTGAACTTCTAGTTCCAATTGTTCAAATCGTTTTGTGATTTCAGAATGATGTTGGCATAAGGTCGCAAGCCAAAGTTCGTCCCACAACAAGGTAATTCTTCGCAATTCTCTCACTAGTATTTTAACGTGGTCGACGGAATCTTGAATTCTACTGGAAAGACATTCAGCTAGCTGCAAAAAGCAGCCATCCATGAAAGTCTGATTGATGTCTTGATTCGTCTCATTCTCGTCTTCTAGATAATCCTCGTTTTCTTTTTCGTAAGAATCATCTTCGTAGTTCTTCTTCTGACTAGAAATGGCGCCAACTACAGCAGGGAAAGTAATCAGGTGAGGAGAATTCTCAGAAACTCGACAGAGAAGTTCGGAAACTCGAGTACGAACGTAAGACTCGGGATGACTGAGTCTTGAAAACAACTGAGGTATTATTTCCTTCCAAGGTCCAGTTGGAGTGGTCGATAATCCTGATTCGAGTACGTTCTGTAATTCCAGTGCATGTTTAACGATGAGTCGCAGGAGTCTCAAGGTAGCTGTGATTGTGGCGCAGTCATTCGTGTCTTTTTTCGCGAGCTGGAGAAATTTGAAGTAAGCATTTGCTGAAAGCTCGTAGTAGGCATAAATCCTCTTCTGTGCCTGTCTCCAAATTTCAACCAACATCGAGAGATGTTCACTAGTTGCGTTATTTAAAACCGGAACATTTCGAAGTTGATTTTCAATCATCTCTGAGGTGTTGATATCGTTGGTATCGATGTCTCCCTCGTCTTCAGGGATTGTCTTGTTTTGACTCAAGATAGAAAAAACTGCAGTCAAATCACTTTCAGAAATATCCACTGGAAGCAAAGATCGAATGCTTAGTCTGTCAGCATCAGTCAATTGACCAGAGTTTGAATTATCGACGATTTTCTTGCCCCACTTGTAGCACCAACCTGCGAAATTACACCATGCAAGTGGCAAATCCGGACATTGGTTTACACCCAACTGCATTAATTTACCTATGATCATATCAGAGACTGGTATCAAGTCAGTTGTCTTTCCGAATAACTTGTCCATCAAGCCATCGTTGTGCAGAGATTCAAATCTCAAAAGTTCCTCTAATTGCGGATTTTCATTGATTTTTGCATCTTGCTGAATCCACTTACCAAGAGTCAGTAGAATTTTCGTTCCAGTCTCACGCAATTCAGCTGATTGCTCGCCGCCAACGATCGCTTGAGATATTCCTAGTGCAGTCACGCTACAGACTTTCAGAGCATCCTCTGTTTTCTCCATGCTGTAAAGTAGCTTCGACATTTCTCGGAAAGCACGCATGTTGTTCTTGGACCACTTGACATTAACTGGATTTGATAAAACTTTCTCCACAATATCCGAAAAAACATATTTTTCGGAAATCTCAATGGGAAGGAGATCTTGCTCACATTTGAAGTACTTGATAATCTCTCTTTTAGCGAGATTATAGTTTCCTTCCTTTCTTGCGCTTCTAGCAACATGCAATCGCAAACTAGCTACTTCTTCAGTTGAGCATGAATTGTCGATCTTCGCAAAGTAGTTAGACCACCAAAGAACCTGAGTTAAAATACTCGTGTTGAGATAGTTAATTTTGTCGGTTTGAGAAAGTTCAAAAAAGTTACTCTGCTTTCCGGATAAATGATGACATAAACCTGTTGCTGAATATTGCAATAAAATGGAATCGCTTAAATATTCCGAGGGAACATTTCGAAGTCCTTCCTCCATAGTTTTAACTGCAAAGCTCTTGCAGTTTTCTATTTCCTGCATGAAAGTCTCCTTGTGATCGTTAATATGGATACGAAGAGCGATGTTGGTCAAAGAATTGGAACACTCGATCATTGTCTTGGCACAGCTCCAATTGGTCTTTGCTTCCTTATCCAACAACGCCCAATTCGAAAGTTCCTCTACTGCAATTGTTTCACCTTCTTCGAACTTTTTCAGACACATGGCTTGTTGAGGAACGATGTTCTCCATCAACTGTTTCCGCAAAATTAAGTTCGTGTCTTCTTTTAGTATCTCAATTTCCCGCCGTTTCCAGTTTTCCAATTGTGTCCAGTCGCTGACGGATCGGTAGCATTTAGCCAAGTGCTGTATGCAAAATGCAGCAACTTGAATGTCTCCCTCGGTTTTGTTTGTTTTTGTTTCATCATCTTGCTTCGATAAAATCTGTTCCTGAAGTAAAATTTCGTAGATATCTGCAGCTGACTCGTAATGTCCTGCTGCTTCTTCCATTGCTGCTTTCAACCAGGAGAACTTTCTATCTTTTTCTTTTGTGTATACGTACAATCCTTGAAGAGCTTCAGCTTCACCCAGCATTACCATCGCCTGGGCTGTGCACAGAGCTGCTCTTTCAAATTCTGCACCTTGAGTATTATCAACATTGCTTAAATCCTCTAAGAGTCTTTGACCATTTCGTAAAGCGTTGGTTGCCAAGCCAGCGTGGAGCGAAACTACGCAAAGAGCCAATCTTATACGATTCAACCATTCTCTGCAAGTTAATCTGTTTGTGTGGAAAAAGGTCCTGACTGGTTTGGAAAGAGGCAGAAGAGCCATTGCGCATCCGTCTGCTGCATTGTGAATCGCTCGTTCCAGATGTTCCAAAAACTCGACGAGTAATCGTACTCTCGTATGCTCGTGCAGAATATAATTCAGTCCGCGTTTATCTTTTTTTGGAATTTCTGTGTTGTAGGATATTTCTCGGGCGAGAGTCTTCAGAGCGCATTCAATTGTGGTGAAGGTCTCTTGTGGCTTTCCAAGAGGCGTACGAAGTTTGTTGGTGATGCAGTGCTGTGCTGCTTCGAAGCCACCCCAGAAAAAAAGGAAAGATCGATTACCTAGGGCCATTTCGTACATTTTGGCGACTGTCTCATTGTCTGATCTGAAAAAGAAAATGTGAATTTTTTAATTCCACTAAAATATCAAAATATTCAGGGAAAAATCTTTTAGGTGACTTACATTGTCGGCCAACAGAGCGTAAACACTTCAGCTAGAGCAGTAGCTTCAAAGTAGTACTCTTGTAACAAAAAAGCCATATAGGTTTTAAAATGCTGTGCCTGCATTTCACCACTGTTGCCTCGCATGTGTAATCTCTGTGCGAGAGTCATAGATTCTACTGAGTAGTTTTGGATTTGTCGTGACCTCTGCAAGTAAAAATTATTAAAATAAAAGAATAAAATAGTACTGGAAAAAAAGTTGAACGAAAAAAAAAAGATAGAAAACTTACCTTTGTTTCAGAGAGAAGTGATTCCTTGTTTAATTTTGGAATGACGATGTTAAGTGGTATATTTATTAACAAACGACCATACTTTTCCCGAACAGTTTTATCAGAAGAAGTCGAGTGGATAATAACTAAATCAACTATCTCCATATACGTTTTTTCTAACCAAATAACACCTTTTGTAGATAATAATATCTCAAAAATGCCGCAAATTGCTGCCGAAACATCATGATTAGTAGTTGCTGCGCATTTGAGTAAACTCGAGATAATGTTTTGATACTCTTTAGTTTCATTTAAGATGGTGAGATAATTTTCTGCTTGTATACAAATTTCCTGCATCCATTCGGATAATAATAAAAGTGTTTGGTTGCAGACTTGTTGTTTAAAAGTATTAGCCAAGAGATTCAAAATTATCGACAAGTGACCACTGGTTGGTGACATTGTAGGCACATCCAAAGGGAAAATATCCATTGGACGACAAATGTTTGTTCCTGTTATCAAGCTGGAGCTGGGTACGAAGTGATTGTACCTGAAAACAGTTTATTAGTTATATTAGATTAAAATCATTAAGAGTATTAGGCTCAACTTCAAAATTGAAAATTCAATCTCTCCATTTTACTCAAGAAATATTAGAAATAGAAATTTTAGGTCTTTATAGCGGTACTATTAAAAAAAATGTGGCTACAAAGCAACAAAAGTATTTAATTTGAATCAATTTTTCGTAGGAAAAAGAGTTTAAATTTAATCGTTTTATTTTATGTAAAAAATACTAAAAGTAGAGATTTCTTCGCTCTGTACATATGGTATACTATTCTTGAGAAATGAGTTTAACCATAGAGGCTAAATCGAAACAGTTTATGAAGATTGAAAATTTTCTTACCGAGAACAATGTGCGTAAAGCAAGTACAAAATACTGTACTGCAAAAGTGGACTTTCTGCCGATAAAACTGGATCGTAGGGTCTTAATTTCACTGCCAGTAATTCCAAAATACTTGGTTTCAGGGCCCACATTCCGATAATTGAGTTGCTTGCATTTGCAATATCGGATAGTGCACGTAGAAGAAAAATCACAACCAACTCAGCGTCCTTCTTTTTGTACTGAATTTCGGTCAGCGGATTATCAGTAACCAGATTGTCAATATCATTTATAAGTAATTTGTAGGCGATTTCCAGATCAGCGAGGACGTAGCGATATGCTTCCTGTAGCAACGGGATGTTCTTTAAACTCAAAAGACTCTGGTAAACACCAAGGCTGGCATTTTGAATCAAAACAGTATCACTGAATCTCAATTTCAAGAGAATTGAATTTTGTCCTAGAAGAGTGTGTACAAGTTCAAGTGGTAAATTCGCAGATACTTCTTTAATAACCTTGGAAATTGTTGTTAAAGTCGAGACGATCGTGTCATCCCAAAAGATATTAACCCTTTGGAGTTGAAGATCGATAAATTTGTAGAGCAAGTCGTGATTTTTTGTAACGCGACTTTGAAGATGTCCCAAAAGCAGAAAAGCACATTCATTAGCGACGACTATTAATTCTTCTTTCTCCTCGGTGAGATCTGAACTTTTCTTCGATTTTAAATCCATCGATTTTAGTAAATTTATCAAAGATTCCTCTTTTTCCTTGGCGGTGATTTCTTTCTCAGATCCAATTCGTACACTTTTTTTATCGTTCTTTTTGTTAATATTCAAAGACTTGATTAGCTTGACGAGGCTTTCTTCATTTAAAACATCTTTATTGAGACTCTTCAAGAGAGTTTCGATGTTCTTTTGAGAGAGATTCATATTTTTCATCAACTTTGTTAAACTGTCTGCATTTTCTTGTGAAAAGCCAAGATTTTTTGGAAGTGCGATATTTTCCACATCCAGTTCAATTGCTTTCACTACCGTTTTCAGCATTTTTGATAAACAGTCACTCAAAAAAGACCACTGCACACTAGGCGTAAGATTGGGGTTTAAATGTTCCGAGATACTTTTTGTCACCGTATTAAAAACTGAAATAAGTGAGGTAATTCTGAGAATGCATTCTTTTGGACATGGAACAGCCTCTTCGCCAGGTGAACTTCGTCCAGATCCTGGCAGAGATAATTCTTCGTCGTAACTTTCCATGTCTTCCAAAAATTGTCCAAGCAATGTCAAGGTAAATTGCAAATCCGCTATCCAAAAATTACGCAGTTTTTGCAAACTGCGACTCGCGTAAGCGACGATGGGCTTTTGTTGAGTGGAATCAATATGCCAGCCGACGAGAATGTCAACTGTATCGCGGAAGTGATTGGAGAATGTTTCGGGGTACATGTCAATTATTAGTAATATAGCTTCTACAGTAGTTATTAAGAGATCTGGTCTGTCTACGTTTTCGAGCATTGATTGCAAATGAGACATTATTGACTGTAATAATAATAAAAAAAAAATGAGTTAGAAGTCAGTGAATAGTAGTATTTTAAGAGTGTTTATATATGTATATTAAGACTTATAGTTTTATCTTACCATTGAAAATTCCTTCAGCTTTGGTGCCTCTGCATCTAATCTGAGTGTCTCTCCAAAAGACTTCATTAATAGGCATTTGATTTCGTCTTTTTTTTCCAATGAATATTTGTTGAACATCCACTCCATGTACCTCTTGAAATCTTGATCGACAACGTATCCAACACGGCCTAAACATTTTGCAGCTTGCTGTTTAGCTTCCACTCCAGGTGCTAAATGCAAAGTATCCAGTAGAGTCTCGCAAATGAGATCCAAATTTCTCCTGATATATCTCTGATTTTCTGGTGCCACTATACCCTCTTGCAATTGTTTACAAAGTCCCAAAAAGTGATCAAAATCGTCTTCCCGACACAAGCGCCTTAAAAGCTTAGATATTCTAGAGTCTTCTAAAATAAAAAAATAAAATATTAAACAAGAAAAGTAGAATTAGTTGGACTTTTATCTTGAGATGGAACGGCACTTACCATTTATTCTTTTATCATCATAGTACTTGCTTTGTGAATTTTCGTGATTTTTCAACGATTCTTGAAACTTGGGTCTAGATTGGGGGTGATAGCCAGACTCTGCATTTGTGTCACGGTCAGTGACGGGAGTCTTTTTGAAAGCTCTCCCTCTCGTGCCACCCCTACCACGATCACCGCTTCCACCGCCTCGAGCCATTCGAAACTCATTTCTTGGTCCACCACCAGTTCTGCTGAACAAAGATATAAATTTCATCACTACTATCTTTTTAAACTAGAAAAATTGATGATTTCCAAATGTTTCACAAAATTATCTAAGATTGCAACATTGCCAATAATAACATACCTTGGTTTAAATCTCGAGAAGCTGTGATCTGACGAAAAATTATTGGAATTTCGTTGACAAATAACGAGAGTACCTCTTGGGATGGAAAAATCATTTAAACTGTATCCAGCCAATATATCACTGTCTTCTTTCTCCGAACTCTCTGCTTGCCTACTGCTAACTGGATCTTCCTGAATCTCTGAACTCTTGGATCCCCGTAGCTTTGTGCCAATATTTGAGTTCCCACAGCTATTCATCACATTACTCTGCCAGTGGTCGGCATGACCTGCACTTTAACGGTGGATCTCCAATTTTTCAATTATAATATCTTAAAAAAGAAAAACACTCGATTAAATCACATAAACAAGCCATACCACTTTTTTCATCAAGAATTTCTTAATGATCGATGATAGCAGAGTTATTTGAATACATAAAACTCGATCTGCTATTCGTTTATTACATATAAAGCAAATATAAAATAGTAAACTTTTTGTAAAACTTTTCGGTAAAAATCTGGTTTTTACCAGAAATCTGTTAAATACTTAAGAATGCCAAAACATGGTTGAAAATCTAAAACTTGGTTACTCATTGAATCACCAATTATCTTTTCTAGATAAGCACGTTTTTAACAGAAACTCGTACACAAACTCTCAGCACTTACTCACTTCTAAATTTTATCTAAAAATAATTTTTCACATTAAAATAATCATTCTAGAAAAGAGAATAATTCAACGTGAAATTTTTCTAGTGTGAAATCGCACGTACGTACGTTTTTAGAAGCGTCATCATGAGGAAATAACAAAAAGTTGTGCCGGTTTCAAAGATTTATTATCCGAGTACCAAAAATAATAAATTTTGGAGCAACTCAAATCCAAAACGTGATGGAGGTCAACCAAATTTCACTTTTGGCTTGTAACTCTCACTTTGACCTTTCGTAATCTATCCTTTTGCGACTATTTGTTTGTAGATTTACCTTTTCGACATGCGTCAAAAATCCTGCCGTATTTATGAAAATGTGAAACCGATCAAAGAAGTCCGAACATAAGTTATAACAGCACACACAACATGTATGTTTTACAGAAGATATACACATGGAAAAGAGTGATTGAAGATGATCTTTGTATGCAACGAAAATAGGGCCACATTCGTTTTTCTTGGTTTTCCCAAAGCGAAAACAGACTGAGAAAACACTGAAAATCCGCCAATCACGACGCCTTCTTCAGGGAACGAAACGCCTAGTGAATAAGAGGGCACTACGATCACTAAAGAGCACAAAGGACAAAAAATAAAAATCATTATGGCTACCTAACCTTAAAGGTCTCTCTTTTTTTTACAAAGAATGTCTCTAAATCATCGATTTTTCCAATAAAGAAAATTCCGGATGAACATAATATTTATTAAGAATATAATTACTATTTCCTTCATACCTTTAGCACTCAATCCTGTACTCCAAAATGCCCAAAGACGATTTTGTTTTTTCAAGGGACTATAAACCATCTGTAAAACTTTCTCTTAGTTTCCTTCTGTGATTGGGTAATTTCGTGAAGATTTTGCTTAATAATTGGCAGGTACAAAATCCTGAAGCCAATTGAAAAGTACGCGAAAATATAACCTAAAAAAATCATACAAAATAGCAAAATAAAAATGATTAAAATCTCCAGAAACTTACTACTGGATTTAAAAAAAGAGAATAAAGAATCATAGGTATAATTTCAATCGTTTCAACGTTCAATTATTTTTTAAACAAAAACAAAAAGCAAAAAGAGTACCTGATATATTTCAAGCATGCGACACAAGATTAAGGTCCTTTCACATGCTTTCACACTTTACAAGGGAAACAATGGAAGCAGGCATTTTTAATTATTATACATATTTACGTATCGGTAAAAAAATATTTATCAGATCATTGGTTTCTTTATAACAGTTGTGATTCTTCTATAACTAAAATAAACAAAATAGTGTTTTGTTAAATGTATTTTTACTGATATGAAAGCAAAAAAATTGTAATTAAAAATTTCCCGCGTTTCGAGATGTGAAAGAGCCTTTAATATTTTTGATATTTCGTAGGTTGGTCAAAATGATATTCTCTCTGTATGTAGAAGTTTTTAGAAGGTTGGTAGTACTGCTGACCACGTGATTTTTGACAGTTCGTACTCTTGTTGTCTTTCGAAGAATTCAAACCTCATGTATTATATTTATTATACATAAAAAATAGTCTCCAACTCTATTTAAAGACATGAATATATGTATAATTACTTTTAGTCGATTCTTCTAGAATTTAGAAAAGTTTGCATCAATAAATAATACACAGAAATGTATATCGAAACTGACAACCCCGGTTTTGTGCCAAGGAACTTTGTAATTTACAAATTTTACGGTAAAGACACTTGTTTTATGTGGAACAAAAATGAATTAGTTGTTTTTCCATTTTCGGAAGTTGAATCCTCGAAAAACACTTTACCTTTAAAGGTATTGACAGCTCCTGGTGTGATAAAAAACATTAATAATTTCACGGAGCGAGTTTTTGTGGTTTGCACACCATGTGGAATTTATAAACTGACAGATAAACATCAATTTGCACTTTTGAGTAAAAGTGGAATTGGAATGGGTTCCCTTTATTCGGAAGTACTTTCTTTGCAAGGAGGAAGTATCGTTTTAGAAGGAAAACATGATAAAAGTCTCAAAACCTTGTTCCAAGTTCCATCTGAAGCAGCTGTCACTTCAGATAAATTGTCTAGTCTTAAATTAACTACTGAAGATACGGATGAAAAGTTTAGAACAGTTTTTTTAAAAGAGAACATGAAGGAAAATTTATGTCTAATTTCGTATGGAAAAGATCTGTATAAGCAAACAAAAAGTGTAGTGAAACTAATTTACACCTGTGATTATTTGATTAATGAGATTATGCCTATCCAAAAACAGAGAAAGATTGTTGGAGCAGCACTGATGACGAATTCTTCAGCTGTGATTTTTATGTATCTTCAAGAGGATAAGTTGAAATTTGACAAAGTATACCTAAATTATGAGGAGAAGAAGGTGCAAGCTTTTTGTGCAAAGATGGATGAAAACTGTGATAATTGTATATCAATTGTTTATTGCCTGGATTTTAAAACATACCAGTGCATAAAGAGTTTTCATTATAATGGCATTCAGACTATTGAAGAAAAAGAACGTAATTACATTGCTTTAACATTTTATGAACCTGAATTTGTGGTTGGTCTGACTTCATTCAAAGAGTTATGCCAATTTCCATTGAAAAAGGTGAGAATAAATTTAGTGTTTAGTTTCGAAATTATTAGTGCAATTTCATACTTCACATCTAAATAAATAAATTTAATTGTAGGTTAGAGAAGAACAGCGTAAATATGATCCTGAATATGTTGAATTAAAGCTGAACATGCTAGAAGGTACGGAAGTAATAGTGAGGAAAATTTGCGAGAAGGCAAAGGAACTACAAGCACTACAAGATAAATTGGAGGAGAAAAGGGACATTTTGAAAAGGATCAATCTCTTTGCCTGTGATTTTCGTCAGGAATATTGTCCTGAATTACTTATTAAGAAAGTTGTGTGTGAGAAATATTTATCGGCAAAGTTTCAAGAAGTTTTGCCTGTAAACACTCAAGTTATTTTAGCAGCAAAGCGTGGAGACCAGAGAACATTTGTTATTAAAAAAGTTACTGGTTCAGAAACGCAAATCGAGTTGCCTCTACCTAGACAAAACTCATCGAAATCAGTGGACATAACAGTAGATTTAGCAACTTATAATCCGAAAGGGGAATCAGTTTGCTTGATCAGAGATTTCATTCAGGATCCGATTACCAACGAAGATAATCGGACAAATTTATCACCCGAGAAAATCAATTTTATAAATCTTAAAATAAGAGCGGTGAAAAGTCTTATAACAGAGGGTAAAGTATCTATGAAAGCTTTATCAGAAATTAAAAATAGCATTCGCAGGGAATTAGAGTAGTTTGAATCATAAGTATATAATGTTGTTTAAAATGCAACTGAATTTAAATTTAAAAGAATATTTTTTAAAGGAGGAACATTATTACATAGTCATGATATGAGATTATTTTTATATTCTTAAATTATTTTTCCTTAAGAGCTTGTGATAATTACTACATATTACCCAGGTTTTTTCACAGTCTTTATGCCTGTTCACTATTATTTTTTTGAAAAAGTAAAAATTGTGGAAAAAACCTGGATAATCTAAATTTGTTCATATGGTAATTAAATTACTAGCTGCCCTTTATAAATAAAGTGAAATTCCATTTTTTTTTTCATTTTGTATTATTTAAAAAATTAGCACTGCTACGGTTTTAAGAATCTATGTACACATTTATTTACAATGGCACTTGCCTAATAATTTTGAGAACATAGGATTTCCACTCTGTCTTTATGTTATATGTTTAATAAAATATCTTAGAAGTAAGTAACCCTGAGATAATACATTGTGTCAAATTTCTTTTCTCTCAAACAGAATCTGCAGATATTTTTCGATTTCAAGTTTCGAAATCAAAGCCACATTGATTTTGAGTTTACATTATAAAATTCGTTTACATCTTTTCTGAGCTAGGAACCTCAATAATGCTGCCAATACTGCAGCTGGAGCTTTTCTTCGGAGGTCTAGAATTAATTCTAGGTGTTCTAGGTCCACCCAACCTGTCTTGAAGCGCTTCAAGAGACTTGACTCCTTTTCTAGAATTAATTCCACCACTTCCACGATCACTAGTTCCTTGACCTGCATTATCCCGTCGCCAAAATTTGATGAAACAAGCACGGATATTTTCAGAAAAAACTCCATACAGTAAAGGATTTACAACTGTATTAAATTGGGCTACTACCAAGGCCCAGATAAAGTGATGAGATCTTAAGAAGAAACTAGTGTCTTCGGTTGGTCTCCTGCCGTCGAGGTAAATTAGAAGCATCACAATTGTAATTGGCAACCACATCACGAGAACAGCAACGACGTTTAACAGCAGAATCCGTACCACCCGGAGATGTTTGTGAAGGCGAACTTCCTCGTGTTGTGAGAGACTTCCGGCTCGACCTTGACGGCCTGTTACTGAAGAAGAGGACAATTTTCTTCCAGCCCAAGGAACAAGGGTCCCAACTACGGAAAGTTCGGAATCTCTTCTACCGGATCCATCCTGACCCTGCAAGGTTTGTTTGAAAATTTGCAATAGGAAACTAAATCTTAATTTAATTGGATGTAGAAAAATATCTTGACCTGACTTAAAGTTGCAAAATAAGATAAAAATTATTGATAAACAGTTTGAGCGTATAACGGATAGCTAGATTAATATCGAATCGATTGATTAAAAAGCAAGATGATAGACTTGTTTACTCTGATATTAATCATCTCAAACGTAGGTGCAGAGAAAAGGCGTTTTTACCTGCGCAACACAAGGTACAGCCCATCTGTTTCTAGTATCCAGAATGCTTTGAAAAATCCTTTGATAGTGATAAACCAGAAGTCCCATTGGCAATAGACAGGCTAATATAATGATAGGAATTGTGAAGCACAGTGAAACATTTAATACATCGCTTCTTGGAAAAACGAGAGTGCATATCGTCACACCTCCTGTTACAATCTATAGAAAAAAATTATAATAATTAAATACCAGATAAATTCTCTACTAGTATCGGTTCTCGATAATAAAATAGTTCTCCACGTTTTATCGGATTATCTCTAATTTTTTATTCAGATCATCTCCCACTGAAATTTTTCCCCTAAATTAAAAAGATTAATAATAATAATTAAAAAGTCAATTTATTCTTGGATAATGAACTATAAATAATGAATTTTTAGCCTGAATTGGTTTTTAATTGCAGATTTAATTGAGTTTAATTTTTTACAGAAATTAAATGGAATTTAGTACCCTGGGCTTGAACCAAAAAACGGCGGGTAGAAAAACTAAGGCAGCAATTATCCATGTGGCTAGGCCAGCTGCTAATACTCTAGGAACTGTCAGAGCACTTCGATAAGGTGCTACAGCCAAGCATCTATGCCTATCCATCGATATTAGTGTCAGTGTCCACAGTAAAACGAAACCGCACACAAACTGCAACCACAAAAATTAATATTTAGTATTTTTTGTTTCTTTTTTTTCAATATGCATATACTGAGAAAAATAGACATTCAGGATAAATATCAAGAAGCTTTTAAAAAGTAAATAATTTAAAGTTCGTAGAACACGTCATTGAAGAATTTCAAATTTTAGCGATTAAAAAGAATAAAATTTGGTAATTTAATTTTCAACGGTACAGCAATTTTAAACATTCAGAACGTTTCACAGGTTTAATTAGAAAAAAAGTGCAATAAGAAATTAATTTTTTTACGCCTGAGATTATCTGCCTTTTTAATAAAAAATTTTAAGTATAAATTGCGTTCCACGACTGAAATTTCGCATTTTACAAAGAAAGAATAAATTTTTCTTTTCTCTGTTTTTTTTAAAAAATAATTCTGCACAGTGGATCGGCGTAAACCCTGATGCTCTCTTTGATATCTTATTCCTTTTTGAAATGGTGCATTTTCCACAACGCTGCTCACAAATTCCGACCTGTGAGTGAGTGAATGAGTGAACTCGTGACACAAGTTTCACATTTGTGTTTCACCTCCAACATTACAATGTTCCTTTTCAGTCACCTTTCAAATCTCATACGTTTCTTAAAAACCAGAGAGGATTTCTTATAAAAATGGAACAGACTTCGTTCAACGGACCTATTACTTTACTCTCAGAGTCAGTGATACTCAGTCCATATTCTTTAAATCTCGCTTTTCTTCTTTGACTCTATCTTACGAAATGAAAAAAAAAAAAAAAAAAAAAACTTATACATGAGAAATAGAGAATCAATGTAAAGTAAGAGCACGAAAACAAGTTTTCCACAATTTCTCTCTTTGAATCACATTATAGATTGGGTTATGCATATTTTATTACATATATCCAATCTTTCTGCACCTCATTTTACTGAAATTTAAAAGCATTCCATTTGTGACAAAAATATTCTCTCGAATGAACGATGTTCTCGTTTATATGGACCGAATGTAATTTAGATTCTTTTAATAACTCATTTACATTTTTATTTAAATTTAAATCAAGAACTATTTTGTAATCTTTAATTTGATGGATTAAGAGTTTGTAATATTTTATAATATTTGTTGACCAAAATGAAGGAATCAAATTCAAACTTCTAATTTTTGAACATGCTTATAAATAATGCAATTTACAGTCACAGGCCGTCACCTATTTATCTTTTTCAGAAATTTCTGACTTATAGCATATTTTTGTATATTATAATATATGTAGTTAGTAAACGTCGACGTAGATTCTACCGCAAAGTTATATGTGAGTGATATCGTTTATCGCAACTTCCGTCGAGAGTTTAATATCGCTTTACAATAAATTTCTTCAAAGAAACTATTTACCCAGATGATTAAAATATTTTATAATATTATCGCAAAATTGTGATTAAATATACTTTGCCTCAAGACTGTGCTTTAACCACCTCAGAATTCAAGGATCTTGAATCGTAATTAAACTTTATCCCTTTCTTGAATTCCATCCTTGTAAAACTAATCAAAGGCGTATTCATTATGTAAGGCATTCATTTAGAATCTAAATCACGCAATTCCACGGTTTAGTGAATCTCCCTAATTCGTGGATCGATTTTCGAACAAATTATATACATTTGAAAAATCTAATTCAAGTTTTTCTACCAGTGAACCATTTATATTTAAGCCAAAAGTTTTAGTACTGTTTTTATAAGGGAAAATCAATATTCATGAACTTTGTAACTCTCAAAGAATTGCAAATAGTATCAAACCTGAAACATCATTTCCTTGTTTTCTCTGGACAAAGAAAACTACAGTTTCTACTTGCTTTATCAATACCAACTCTGTACGTTTCTCTAATTTCAAAGCTATTCTATTATTTAATTTAAATTAGAATGAAAAGAAGTAGAAACTTCATTTAAAACTGGATTTTATAAAATAATAATATGGATAAAAAAATTATATAACTTAATTTTCTATGAGAAATAAAACTTCCACATTTCTAGGTTTCTTTCTGCTTGATCTTATTTTAGTATACTTCTTTTATCTGTAAATGAGACTTGATATATATAAATCCAAGTAAATTTTATCTTAATTGTTCTGAGATTAAATTCAACTATTGATTACAGTGCCTTTCGCGTTTCTTGCTCATTAAAGCAGGAGTGATGTTAGTACATTAGCAGAGGATGGACGTTAAGACATTATAATACCAATGGCACTAATCCTTTTCTTACACGTAAACCTCGGGTTATTTATATGATTGTAATACTAAGGATGTCCATTAAATAAGTTCGATTACGGATTAGGATCCGGAATTAAAGCAAGAAAGTGGTGAAAGAGCTTTCTCTTCGCCATTAAGATAATTATTTCTGACACTAGTAATAATTGATTCGATTTTGTTCGCTCTTTCCTTTCTAGAAATTAATAATTTCTCAGGAAAAATCGAACCTTTTTGCACGAAAAAGAATCTAATAAAAACAATTTTTTAATTCTGGTGAAATAGGTGAACAAATTCAAAAAGAAGATGAAGAAAAGTGAATATGTGATGACCTATGATGACTGCGATTATATAATAAATTCGATTGAGAAAATATATTAATATGAAGGTGTTGTATATGTTTTAGGTGATCGCGAGGAATGAAATGATGGAGATAAAATCAATCATATATTCGTACTTGGGAGTACGGAAGTAATTTGCAGACTGCATCGCCTAATCTCCAGGATTGTGTCAGCCTCGTGTAGGCAACCGCAGGAACGCCCAGGGCAAAGAGTAGATCCGCTGCTGCAAGATTCACTAAGCACAAGTTGGTTGGTGTTCTCATTTCCTTGTACTTCAGGACGCATGTAGCCATTCCCAAATTAGCAGCTACTGCAATCACGAACGTGATAGCGAGGACTAAAACCTAAAACCGAAAAGCAATTACTTTAGGATCAGAGGACGAGAACAAACATTCTAGCGCCAGATAGTGTGAATATATCACTATCTCCCGTCCCTTTTCAAGGACAGAGTTAAATGACGAGGGTTGAAAGGTTTCTGAGGGTTGATTCCAAACAAAACATGATCCACAAGCACTTAACAAATCTACACATCTAAGCTAATTTAAATTCTAGAGAAAAATACTCTGGGTTGCAAAGTACTTTTTCCAGGTTTACTTTCTCTAAAGCTTTTCTCTTTGGAAAACATGGAAAAGAGTTGAAAGTTAGTCTGGATTGTAGGATGTTGTATGGTTCATAGCTTAATCCCTATTAAAGGAATCTATTATTAGATTAATTCTGTTTTTTTTTACAGTGTCAGTGAATAGAAAAACTTTTCTGCGTTTTTATTAAAAGACATCTAATATTTTGGAAATGATCCAGAAGAATCGCCTTTATGTTCTAACAGAAAAAGAAACTTAATACTTAGAACTAAAATTTTCTAAAAGTTCTTTATGGGGGTTCTTGCTTATTTAACAAATAAGCAAGAAATTACTTTCAAAAAACAGGAACTTATTTCTAAGTTTGCCTCGATTAGTATTGTCGTAGGGCGGATTAATGGGTGATTGAGATAACATTTTACTATGTCTTTTATCTTAAGGGCGTTGGACCCAAGTTTTAAGCTCAAAATTCCATTCTCCACTTTACTCAACGAAAATTATAGATAAATATTTTTGCATAAAATGAAAAATTCAAATTTTAACATCAAAATTCAATATTTTTTATTTTACTTAAAAAATATTTGAATTGGATATTTTCTCTCTCTGTACGCATAATTCTAGTTGAAAATTGATTAATTCTACAGAGGGAAAAAATCAAAAATTTAATATTTGTTGAGTAAAATGAAGAAATTGAATTTTTAGATTAGAACTTTGCTCCAACACCCTTAATCCGAGAGTAGTACCCTGAGAATATTTAGCATCTGGGACTCAGAAATCCTGCAATAAAATTTCAGAAACAGGGTTGCTACAGAATACCGATTTAAAAAATTTTTAAGTTTACTAATGATAAAAAGAATAACTCATTGGAGCAAATCTGAAAATACTAGATTCTTCTTTATACGCTTTTTACTACAAGATAAGTAAACAATGAGAACAATTTCTCACCTCTATACCGCTGGCACCTTTTCTGTCACCGAATTCACTGTAATAAGTGAAGTAATATCGTTGACCCCAATCTTCATCTTCTCCCAGAAGGTACGAAGTATTCATCTTCGAGCTTCGGTCAGTATCCTTTTCTCCTTTTTACACAAGTTACTCACAAAACTTCATTATTGTGCGACTAGCTTATAAATCGCTTTCTCAAGTTTTTTGGCAAATATTCAGCGTCGACCCTCGCCAGATATCTTGCCAGTTATTCAACATCTTAACACTAGAAGAGAAATATGAATCTTGCTGGAAAGAGCCCATCTCGCAATATTCTCATTAATATCTGAAAGAAGTAAAATAAACTTTTTAATTATTTTGCAATCCTTAAAAAAAGCATTAAATATCCGTTAGGTCTCTGCTCCTAACAATTCCTTAAAATAATTAAAAATATTTTTAAATCGTTAAAAATATTTTGAAATCCCTTAAAATCCCTTTAAATCTCTTGAAAGCATAAAATTACAATTCTTTTATAAGTTTGATGTCTTATTTAAAAAACTTTTAATCTCCAAGTTAACTGAGGTTTAATCTATACAGAAACTCTTGAAAAATAAGTAGGTGGATCAATTTGGCCTGACCGTAGCCCAAATTTGACGAACAATACCAGACTTTTAAGACACAATGTGCCTTCGATCGAAATTGAAGTGCCAATTAGTTTAGACAAATGTACAGATTTTAATGAACGGAGTATTTATAAAGGGTTACATTGTTAACTCTATGGAAGTTATATCTTAGTCCTTTGAAAGAGCTTCTCAAGCTTTAACTTGACCCAACATTTTTTTCTTCGTTAGAAGTTTAAAATTAATTTTCTTCCATGAATGACACGACACAATTTGAACAATATTTGTAGAAAATAATTTAATTAAAGTGTACCTTTTATTAAAAAATAATTTAAACTATTGCTCAAGTTTTATTCTCTTCGAGTTCGTGAAACTCATAAAGAAGATTGAAGATCGAGGGTGCACTAGAAAGTTGTCTTTCGAACTTAGCTTTCCATTCGTAATTTAAAATAGATCTCGATTGAAAATCTTCATACTCAAGTAACTCAACTTTTCTCAACAACTGTTTATAGTTTCCCTTGAGGTTTAATCAGTCAGAGAACAACTCAATACCTTTTTTCTCAACTCGTGGATGCATATACGTAAATAAGAGAAACAATCTCTTTTATGTGCATAGGTACATTGTACGAAGTACTGGAGTAATTATCTGAAAAGGTCAGAAAATAGTTCACAGTGCAATTCTTGAGGAAAACAAAAGTTCTGGATCGCTTTTTATTCCGTCCAAAATACAACAATTTTCATTTGTAAATAATTCAAGATGATCACTGGTTAATCTGTAAATATAATTTAAAATTATTTGACATTGCAAAATTCAAAAATTGTACATTTTTAAAAGTTTTTTAATATAGTCCAATTTCAAATATTGTACATTAAAAGTTCTAGAACAAAATTATAACTACTTTTACAAGTTTTGATTTAAAACGAATTTATGTCTTTTTCTCTGCAGTAGACATTTATCAAGAAGGTAACAAATTAAGGACCATCGCTTGAAAACTTAGAGAACGTCAAGAAAATTAATATCATTTTTGAAAAGGTGGAAATGTCAAGGAATGTTTGAAAGTTGAATTTAATACTTTTCTTAATTAGATTTTTCAGAAAGGTTTCTATTTCTATGAATTAAAAATCTCGAACGTTTCAAAGGAGTTGTTATTTGAAAACGCTACAATGGAAAATGTTCTAATGTAACGTAAAAGCATTAAAAGTTTCTAAAGAGAAAGAAGAAAAATGGATTCATAAGAACTTTTTAAATTTTTAAAATAAAGTCGAAAGTTTTCCAATTTAACTTTTGAAAATTGTTGATCTATATTTTTCAAAGCTTTTCATATTAAGTACAAACTACAAATTAAAATTTATTAAATAATAATTACATAATATATAATTACATATATATAAATATGTATAAAAAATTTTAAAAATGAAAAATTATTTTTTTTTTTAATTTTGGGAAAAGGGAAGTTATCTAGTATTTACTCAAAGAGCAAAAAAAGCTCAAAGGTAACTAAGGGGATGAAAAATATTTTTTTTATATTAAAAATTAGACTAATGCATAAAAAAATATATTTCTGGAGCTTAGTCATGTAGAAGGGGTCAAGTACATTAAGTGCTAATGGTAATTAACTTTTTTATCATGTCAATTCCCATTATTAAAAGAATATCGTTGTAATTTATTATTCTTGGCCTTAATTTCTCTTAATTTCTTTAATTTTTTTAAATGTTTAAGATTAATCGTGTATTAAATCACTAAGAAAAATAATAAAACTGAACGAGGTTTAGGAAGAATTATGTACAAGTTATCGAAAAACGAATGAAGGTCAGGTAGGAAATAAAAAATTATATTGAAGTTATAAAAAGAATACAAAAATCTAAATGTATGAAAGAAAAGAGTTGAAAGAATAGGAATTTTGAAGTATGTAATTGGAGAAATTATATGATCTTTAACATTTTTTTTTATTTTTTCTTACTTGGCTATATTAATACTTATATATAGGAAAGTTTTAAGTGGGAAATAAAAGTGGGATACTTGCAACGTTAAAGTCGATAATAAAAGTAGTGACGTAATAATTTGCCTGGTGTCATTTTACTGAACGTTATGGGAGTCCACTTCATAAAAGTGATTTTGAACCATGTTCAAATATTCCAATTACAATAAAATTTTTCAATGTTTAAATATAAAAATAAATATTGTACGTTTCTGTTGAAAATTACTCAAATAAATGAAATTCGAAGCTTTGTGTATAATCTTACAAAAAGAAGAGGATCCGTTTTATTATCTGATGAGCAAATTCTGAACCTCTCATCATACACTATAAAAACATATATTCAAGTTTCGCAATAATGGTTTCAGTTTTGCTCATTCTTCTCCTTGAATTTCCACCTCAAATTTATATGAAATTCCTGCTAATCAAAATTTGATTAGTTGAAAAAAATTGATTATTTAATTATTTATCCCAGAAAATGTTTTTAAAATTATAAAATATAAATCAGTCTCATAGCGTCTTATTAAAACGTTGATTATTTTCTTTCATGACTTAATTTGAAAATATGTATCATCGTGTTTCATAACGAGGCAAGACCTCGGAACATAGAAAAGTCAGGAGTCTAATTTATTCAATGAGAGAGGAAACGAGTTGTCTAGACTTAAATAATTCTGCGGCAATATAGCTGTGCAATAAATGAATTTATCAACGTGCAGGGTCGTATTTAAATTTAGGAAAAGTACCTAAACAATAAACAGTTCTCACGAAAATTCTACACACATCAAAAAGTCCGGAAATTATACTTCCTTGTAAAAAGGAATGGATTCTGAAAGCCAGAAAATATTCCTTACGACCACTTCCGACTAAATATAGAAAGGATTTTTCACTCTGAATTATGCAGACTTCAAAATAAAACCAGCAGTTCCTCTTTGGCAATAAGCATTAAAATTTTAGTATCAGTTTCCCTATTTTTATTCTCGATACATAATATTTAATGAGACGTACTGGATTAACCGATTAAAGTTGGAAGCTGTTATAATTGCGTCTCTAGTAAAGATTTTCTGTCGAGCAACTGGTATATTTAAACTAGATGTCCTGAACGATCAATTGAGCAATCACTCGCGAATACAGTTCAGAAATACCCACACATTTTTATTCTCGAAGAGTTCTATTGAAGAGTTCAACGATTCAGAAATTCAGAGATCTAAAGTAAATTCTACTGAGATCTGGGGGTATTCTTATAAATATATCTGCTTGTCAAAAACAGAAAAGTTCAATCGCTTTAACATAAAATGGAAAAAAGGTGTGGGCAAAGTTCTTTCAGGCAGATTTCATCAGATACGAGAGTGATGTATACTATTCATACAATACCATTTCTCTTAAAGTAACTTGCGAGAAAAGAATTGTTCAGTTCCATTCCATTGTGGCGATAAAAGAGGTCTAGTAACTCACGATAAAAGTAACTCGCTGTTGCGAAAGTTTTCAGCAAGAGCGATAAATCTTTTGCAGAAAATGATTCGATTTTCGAGATAAATTTTAGCAGATGCAGCATTATGAGTCATCACAGTACCTATTGTCATTAAAGAAAATGAATAAGTGAAGTTTTTTTTTTTATAAAAATAAGTAAGAAATGGGTGATAGAAAATTGAAAAAACATAAAGAAATTAAAAAAATTCTTCTGAAAATCAAAATATTTCAAATATGAATTGCAAAGGAATTTGACAGAATTCAAAAGAATAGGAAATATTTCAAAAAAGCTCGGTAAATATTTTGTAAGCTTGGGATCAGGATGACATTCTGAAAATTGGTTTCAAATTTTCTTTCAAGTCCTGTAAATAACTTTTGAAATTGAAAACGGGTACCTATGCAAATTTAAAAGTCTGGACCGTACTTCTTTTGAAAGTTGGTCTTTTACATGTTTTTCCTTGACGGATTTGAAAACGAGTTTCGAAAACACTACTTTCTTTTTAGCCACAGATCTCGACGAAATTCGTGTAAAGGGACGAGAAATAAAGTTTTTTTTATCGTTTAACGTAAATCACTCTGTCGAGTTTAGAGGCACTAAATGTCATGCTGATCGGTACGAAGACTAAGATTGAAGTCTAGATTGATGTAAACCATTGAACAATAAAAAAATATTGACTCAATGAACAACGTTTGAACACATTTCAAGGAATATGTTGATTATTTCACTTGTGGGAAATCATGACAAAATACTGCAACCTACAGAATTTTCTCTGGGAACCCCAAATTCCTCATGTCCAATTTTATGAAGTTTTTAATATCTGTACGAAATACACTTTGCCATTTTTAAACGGAAATTATGTACTGAACTTATTTCTTGTTTCACTTCCATTGAGCTCCCCTAATTCTAAAATCACAAATATTTCCTCGAAGATAAATTAAACCTCTAAAGATAAAAATTAAATGGCATCTATTTTAATAAAGCATGAATCAATATTGTCCGTGCGTGGGTCGATTCTTGAGATATATCAAGCGATATTTAATAATACATGTCAGTATATTTCACTGGGTTTTATGAATCTTGAAGTACATCGATTATACTTTTATCCCAAATCTAACTTTATCGTTTATAGGAGTTCAAAAGAGAACTTGAAGCCAATTTTCCAGATTCAAGGTACGATTTAAAAGTTTACCCCATTTCCTGGTTTTTCTCGGTCAATTTTGAACAATTTCCTAGGTGGAGTTAAAAATCCTTAAAATCCTTCCGACGAGTTCATCACTAGAAGTTTTCACGTACACATGAATTCAAAAATTGAAAAAAATTCAAAGTAATTTAGAAATACAAAATAATTTTAAAATAATTCAAAAGCATTCAAAAGAAGCCGGTAAGAATCTTATATAAATATAATATAATACATATTTTTTTGCAATAAAAATGATTTTTTCTTTAAAACATTTAAATCTTAAAAAAACTAATTTATCAAGTCTACTTGTGAAAGGTCAACGCTTCTATTTTCTTATGAGAGGCTCGAGAAAACCATATGATATATTTCTGAAAAAAAAAATGAGAACTGGTAAGAATGTACGTTCAAAGGATCGAGTCATTTTTCAGGTGGTTTGTGGGAGATTTTCAGTTTGCTAAAAGAATTTCCACGGTCTTTTCTGGAAGGCTATACAAGTGTACACATACATGTCTTCAATATTATAAAATACTGTTTCTGTACAAAGAATTTACATTTTCATAACAAGGAATTTCACTACATAATATCTATATAATAAAAATAAGCTACAAAGTGCTTGTAATTCTTGTGAATAATAATTATTATTATTCAATTCCAAGTATACATTAAAATATTTTTTGAAAATAAAAAAATAGGTACTCAGATCCATGCATAGGAGTCATGCTGAGTAAATTTCTCTATTCTGTATTTTCTGCTAACTTGGGAAATAAAATTGCCCACTGATTGGCATTTGTGTGCTTTATAAATAGAAATTCGCAAAAATCAAAACATATAATTTTGGAAATAAATTCTAGTATTCTAATATAATTTTATTCCTAAGTTAGAAAAGTTAAATCAGTGTTCAAAATATTTAATTAATTTAAATTAATTTAAATAAACTTAACATATATATAAAGTCTACTTGTGTGAAGTCTAGGTCATTATAAATTTAGAATTAGGGCACGATTATTTTTATAAAAGGAAATCTATATTGGACATTTTAGTGAAAGTCGATTAGTCCCACCCTTATCAATACATATATATGGTTGGAACCGAGGTTGCGCTCTATATTTTCATAAAGTCTCCATAACTTTCAATACGGTGTACTGCCAGTCAGGAATATATATTCTTACAAGATTATAAATAACATGTTAACATAACCGAGAGTCTGTAAGGGAACAATGCGATAAGACAGGAAAAGAAAAAAGTACAAAAATTCTCCAATTGAGGAGGATTACATGGAATAAGCACGTGCTCAGGGGTGTTTACTTTGCCTAATAATATCTGCCTTCGCTTAATTAATCACTTTCCTAATGAGGCCCGACTAATCCATTTTCTCCATTTCCTGCTTTAGAATACGAGTCCATTTTTGTAATTAATTATTACAAAAATATTCTTTAGAAAAAAATTGTAAACTTTAATAATTTCAAGAAATTAAATAAAGTCAACTTATTCTTTACACTCTTAAAAGTGTAATTTTGTTAGAGAATTCCATTTAGGAAGTTTTTGCAAAATCTCGAAGTAATGTTTACCTAGCATCGGATTAAATCATTGTATTTTAGAATATTGTGAAACTTCAGATGAAAATTATGATTCGAGCTCGAGGAACGAATTATAATCCTATTTCAAATTCAGGAAATGAGTCAGACGGTGTACTTCTGAATTAAGATTGAGTAACAAATAAAATATTTGTTATTATTTCTTTACAATAAAGCGAAAATTTTCTTAAAGTTTATTTTTCAACATTTTTCACAAAAGAACATGTTTTCAAATTAAAATGCCTTTCAATTATAATACTCAATACTTAAGTTAGAGAATAATTTTCAAAACAAATTCTGTAATCTAATAATTTAAATATGGTCAAAATTATTAAATAAATTACTATAAAGAAAATATTTAATGGAGTCTCTTGAGAATAAGCACGTGTTAGTCGACAAAGGGTGTATATTCACAGTATTTATACAGTGGAAAGTTGTCTAGATTTACATACCTCGCAAAGTTTATCTGGAAGCATTCGTGTCTCTGAGTAAGCGCGGAAATGTGAATTCTGCTTGCTTCAATAAAGTGTCTTTAACAGGTCTGTTTTAGCACTGCGTCTCGATCCCAAGTTAATAAATGTCTTTATTGCAATTTAACGCTCACAATCGGCGTCAGAAACAAAAGTCGAAAATAGATTTCTTCCATTGTTCAAGTCGGAACTAGCAATTTCACATTGCCACCAAAAATAAATTATAAACTTAAAATCGGAAGTGTGGCATCTACTTCCTTCACTCCATTTTATATCTGAAAAACAATCAGATATTATATTTTTTATTTTTCATAAACAATACATTCAGTTTCAATAATTAATTCAATAGAAAACAAATTATTAGGGTAAAATAAAATATAGATTTTTAGAATGCTATCCTTAATATAAAAAGAAGAAGAATAATGCATTCTTGAAACGTGATATTACAATATTTTTGCAAAAAACATTTCTTCCTACAATAAAAAGCAGGCACTCTAATAGAATAATCTATTTTTGCTTTTAATTGAATTAGTCTGTAAGAGTGGAGAAACGATGTTCTAAAATAAACCTATAATTACGCAAATTGCACTCTTAACATCAACAAAGATCATTAAACTTTGGCAACAGGTGTAAAAGCTGATATTATTTTTTTCACTGTCCCTATTATACTCGAAAATGATACTTTCTTATTTTAATCTCTTTAAATCACTCAATGCTAAACCTTTCAATATTAATTCAACAAATTTTTAATTTTAATTTTAGTATCATAATTTAAAGTTATTAGAATTGTTATTAAAATTCAAAAAGCCACAATTATTAGATTGTTAGATACAGTTTTAACAAATTTATTTTATATTTCATTTAAAAAAAAATTATCTGTACTTTTTGAAATTTTTAGACTTCGTGGCACTCGAAGGAACTGTTGCAAATTTTAATCTGAATTGATATGAACTTCCGTCGACTATTCGCGTGTGAGCGCTTCCTGCAAACTGACACCCGTCCACTCTATCCCACTCCAGAAGCGTCGCGACGCAACAAGACAACGTACATCATAGAACGTTTTGTACCAGATGATCGAGGAAAATAAGGGTGGCCGATTTGAAGAGGGGAACAACCCCTAAAATGATAGCCTACCTTTTTACATTACAAGCAGCTGCAAGCAGGTCAGCTTCCCAAACACCACCTGGAAACTGATCAGATAAAACATATAAAGACCAAAAAAGAACATTCCCAAAAGATAAAACCGAGGATAAAGTCTATCTTTGGAATCTATATAATTTTATGGCCCGATACTAAAAATATTATTGCTATCGATTTTCCGACATAAAGTTATAACTTACCCATTCAGTTTCAAGTGATTTTCGACTCTCGACCCTGACCTCCCCTATTCTGAATTACATATTTCAAATTCTAGAAATACTTAATGTATGTTTAAGCTTATATATAAAATAAATATATAATAGAATCTATATTGAACTTAAAAATTCAAATTAAAAAAAAATCTAGACATATAGGATCAAGAAAATAATAATGGAAATTTTTTCCACTCAAATATATATACATAATGAAATTTTGTTTTTGTTACTCCAAAAATGTTGTAAACTTTTTCGACTTTTCATACTCACAATCGGTCTCCAAAATCTAGATGGTTTTATCATAAAACTCCTATTGAAGAGAAATTTTTTTATTCTTTGTAGACATTTTTCAATCCGACGAAAATTTATGTGGTTATACATATATGTACCAATTTTTCAATTTTCTAAACTGTTTATCAGTTAAGCAAAGCTGGGTACTGGAAAACCAGAATTCAACACAGATTCCGATTTTAAGAATTTAAAAAGACAAAAGTTGAAGTTGTTTACGTTTTCAAATACAACCTAAAACTTTTTATGCGCGCGCATTTTATTCCTTTGTTACCATGACAACCTCCCCTCTACTTTATTTACTAATGACGCCAAATTCAGGAAATTTTAACACTTCTGCTAAAACAAATGTTGAAATGTCAAAGTTAAAAGGGTTAAAAGTTAGAAATTGATTTACAACCATTTGTAAGTATTTTACCTCTCACGTGCATTCACAATGACTGAAAATCCTGAAGATATGGAACTTAGAGATCTTGATCTCACCGGCATAATTTCATTCGATGGTTTGTGTATCTATATATATTTTTTCAATATTTCGTTATTTTGATTAAGTTTTTTTTTATTATTATTAAATATTATTAATATTATTAAACATTAAAATACATACAATATATAATCTTTATTTTTTACTTCTAAACTAATCGCACTGAGTATTATCTAATTTATCTTATGTAAAACAAAATTCTTGTTGGTGATTATAAAACTCCTTCAAATTAAATTAATTTTCATATACAATAAGGAATTACAAGAAATAGCTTGCAAGTGCATCCAGATCAGCAACATCTTTTATTTCCCATGGGAAATAAAATTACTATCAAGAACATAGATTCTGGTACTCAATCTTTTCTCTCTGGACATACGAATTTAATATCGGCCCTATGTGTTTCTCCGTGTGGAAAATTCATAGCTTCAGGTCAACTAAACCACTTGGGTTTTAAAGTATGTAAATCTAATTAAAGATTCATTATCTAACAATAACTATCAAGTATAAAAAAGTTTTGTTTACATTTTAGGCAATGGTCATTATTTGGAACTACGACGAAAAGAAAAAGAAAAGTAGTCATGAAATTCATAAAGTAAGAGTAGAAGATGTATGCTTCTCAATGGAAAGTAATTACTTGATTAGTCTTGGAGGACGAGATGATGGAAACGTTGTCATCTGGGACGTTCATAATAACGAAGCAATATGCGGTATTTAAGCCAATCATATTAACAAATTTTTCATTAAGGATAAGGGCGTTGGTTCAAGTTCTAAACTCAAAATAAGATTTCCTCATTTTACTCAAGAAATATTATAACTAGAAATTTTTTCGTACTGTATGCATATTTCTATTTAAAAAGTGAATAGCGCTACAAAGAGAAAAGATATCTAATTATATTTGTCGAGTAATTTGAAGAATTCGAATTCGAAGATTAGAATTTGAATTCAATACCTTTAATTAAAAACTTGATGATGGTATGAAATACTTAAATTTTAATAATCTAGGATCATATGCGAGTACAGAAATAGCGGGTAGTGCTTGGACCATCAAAAGAACAAATATGCGTGACCAATGTTTCATTAGCGGAGGTGAGAATACTCTGAAAGTTTGGAGGATCAATCCAGAAACTCGCAAAGTTTATGGGGTGAATGTAAAAGTTGGTAAAATAAAACGCAGCATTAATTGCATTGTAATAAACAATAGGGATGAGGTCGCTTATTGTGGAACTGCTTCAGGCGATATTATAAAAGCAAGGTATCTTTTTCAATTATTTTCTTGTTATTCGAACAGTATTTTTTTCAGTAACTTCTTCACTAAGAAGCTATACTCCTCTCATCACTCGTAAAATATTTCTTAGCACTCATGCAATTTTAGTTTATGAATTTAATTAACATAAATTCGATTGTTTCGGATGCACGTAGATTAAATTATTATCATAATATGGAGCACATGGAGCCAGTTCAATCACCAATAATGGTTGGTTGTTACTCAAAGATTCCCAAAGATCCGAGGAAAATAAAAACAGGAATGGGAGATCTTTACCCTGGAGGTGTAAAGGCACTTTTGCTCTTGGACGATGAAAGAATTTTAGTTGGCTCTGGAAGTGGGAATGTTGAACTTATTAGAATCATTGACATTCCTATCAATTTTAGTAAAGGTGTCAAACTTCCGAGTACACCTCAAATTCAAACGGTAAATTAAATGATTTTATTGGAATTTTTTCTAGGTAATTACTATTTATAATTTATATTCCTGTTTTCTTCTAAATTCCTAGCTTCGAGCAGAAAATGTTGGTAGCGCAGTATCGTCGATGGCTTTATATAAAAATGAATACGTCCTTATTGGGACTTCTTCCTGTGAGATTTATCAAATAAAATTGAAAGATTTTGACATGCGTCTTCTTGTTACATGCCATACCGACACGATATACGGAATCGCTTTTCCTCAGTAAGTCACATCTGATTTTTCCACCAATCAAATAAAAAATATTTTAAGTTTATTGATTTAACAAACAAACCTACTGCAAATGGTTCATAATTAATTACTTCCTCATTTCACTTTGCAGCAATTATTCAGAAATATTTGCCACAGGAAGCAAAAATGATATCAGATTCTGGAGAGTTGAAACGAAAAAAGAATTGCTCAGAATCACTATACCCAATTTTGTGTGCTCGAATCTCTGTTTCTCTTTTGATGGGACAAAAATTATATCTGGTTAGATTTATAGATTGACATATCGTTAAGTTCGGATTTTTTTGAAAAAGCTCATTTAATTTTCAATTTATATTTATTTTCATGAACTTTAGCATGGAATGATGGTATCATCAGAGCGTTCACTCCACAGACTGGAAGACTACTTTTTGCAATTTGCAATGCTCACCTCAAAGCCGTATCAGCCGTTGTAATTACGAAAGATGCCAAAAGAATTGTTAGCGCAGGTTGTGATGGACAAGTGAGAAATTTTTTATTCTTCAATTTAAGATTGTACGAGAAGATATTAATTTAATATAAAATTTTCAGGTACGAATTTGGGATATAAAACCTGATGTTCAGAGACTTGTCTGTGTTTTAAAAGAACACAGAGGACCAGTAACATCCTTATACATTTCTAGTAACGATGAAGAAGTCATCAGTTCAAGTATTGATGGAACTTGCATTGTATGGGACATTGTGTAAATATTTATTCAGAACCATATTTATAAAAAGGATGTTTATAGAAGTATTTCAATAAATTGAAAATTATTTTCCTTTTAAATTTGAATTGTCAAACGTAATATCTAATCAATTAATAAATTAACAAATTTCACAGGAATTATGTGAGAAAGCAAGTCTTGATGGGGAACACAATGTACATGGCAGCAATTTTTAGTCCCAACCACTTGCAGGTTTTAACCTGTGGCACGGATCGAAAAATAAGCTTCTGGGAAACCTTAAGCGGTTCTCTAATTCGAGAACTCGAAGGCTCTGGTGTAGGAGCTCTAAACTGTGTAGATATCAGTCCAGATTGTCAATATTTTGTCACCGGATCAAATGACAGCATTGTAAAACTTTGGCATTATCAAACTGGAGAGATAACTCACATTGGATTGGGCCATGCCTCTATAATAACCGGAATAAAAATTAGTCCCGATGCTAAAAATATTGTTTCCGTGAGTGCTGATGGAGCAATTATGATCTGGAAATATCCCTTTGAATTAAAAATGGAGGAAACACCAAGGGAGAGCGTCAGGTCAAAATCTACATGTAGCATTCGAGAAGAAGAGTGGAATAATTTACGGTTAGAAAAATTGGGAGACCAGGAAAATATTTCTAAACTCACACCTCGTTCGGAATCCGCCAAAAGTATTAAAACTTTCCACAAGGGTAAAAATTTAGTTTAATTTTATTTTAATTTGAAGTTTACAAGACCTATAAAGAATAATATTCCTAATTTTGGTTTCAGGTGACAGTAAATTAATTCAATGTGAATGCGATCACGAAGAGATACCTCTAAGCGTTTGCAGATGCAAAAAAGAAGGATCTTTAAAAGTCTTACGTTCCGCAAAATTATCAACAAGTTCCTCGCGTTCATATACGAGTAAATTAACTTCAATCAGTTGCAAAAGTGATTCTGACAAGAAAACAGTTTACGAACCACTTCAGCCTTGTGAAAAGAGAAAAGTGAATTCTTCAAAGATATGTAAATCGTTTGATGTAAAACCTAAATCAAATTTTTCATGTGCTAAAGGCGCTCCGAATGCTTCCTCATCATTGGAAGAAACTCGAACAAAGGCACTTAAATCTTGCGAGCGAGAAGTAGTTTTAGCTAGTCCTTGTCCGCGAAAATGAGAGCTAAATAATTTTTCAGACTATTACTTTTTATTATAAATGGCAACACAGAAATGCTTTCTTATCATAAAAGAATTAATGATTATAATGATAAATAATAATGAGATCTTTTTTTATAAAAAGACACTTATATAAATTATTTATACTTACAAACTAATTTTAATCTTTCGTCATCTAAAATGAATGTCGAAGGGCCTGAGGCTACTTTTACTCTTTTAAAATTCGGTGAAGAGTGTAAAAGCAACGTTGTCTGTTGTACTCGGATTTGTAAAATTGTTGCGAAGTTTGTATGGCTGTTATACATTTCACAGAAACATGAATTTGCATATTTTCTTATTGCCATTTAAAAAAGTCAACCCCATGCTTGAGTCTTACAATAGTGAATAATTAACTTGCCATCACTCCCATAACAGTCGTAGAGATTTTGAATTGTCTGATCTGGTGCAGGGGCAAATGTTTGGTTTATGTAGAGAAACTGAAATTAGAATGCAACATAAAGGATCAGAAAACTTAAGAGGTAAAGTGCAAATATTGTCTAACATTGTTAACAATAAGTGAGTCACTTACTAATCTTTCATTTGGTTCCAATTTCATGTACTTTTTGATAAATTGTCCAATTGAACCGATGTGCTTCTCTGGATTTACGGCCCACTTCTTTTTCTTCATAATCGGCGCATCGCCAGTGGCTTTTAATAGTATGTCAACTAAAAAGCAAAGAGTATAATTGAGCTGTGGAATTAATGATCCAGCAAGACACGTAACTCTGGAGAAAGGGGTTAAACTTCATCTAATGTAAGTTGAAATCTTTCTACACAATATCACTCGTAAATATAAGTAAACTAACTTTTTGGTTTGTCTTTGACAGCTGCTTGAGTGTTTTCGTTTCCCGAAAAATTAGTTTCAGGTTCTTGTGATTCTTCATTAGCTAACGAATCTGGTGCTTCTGGTTTCAGATTTTCATCTCCCGTTGAATTTCCTTCTTCTTCCTTATCCGCCATTATTTTTTAAATCTATAGTCTATAAAAACCATCACTTAGAAAAGGAATCGAATAACTTTACATGAATTAAAATTTTTTTCATTTCTTTGTATATTTGAGATAAAAAAAGTTGTTACATAAACTAGAATTAAGAAATTTTATCGTATTATTAAAATAAATATTATTTGAGATAATTAATAAAGATAAATAATAATAAAAGAGATAAATAATAAAGAATATGTACTGAACTTACCAATATTGATTAAGGTTATACTAAGCCATCCCCCACAAATGCTCCAAATGCTCTAAATGCTCCAAACTCAAAATGTATAATTTTTAATACAGGTTAGATTAAAAGTCAAAAGTCAAATAATGCCTAGCTTTTTGTAGATACGCAAATTACTATTCTAGTGGCCAAAATAACTTGTTTTCTTCACAAAATACCTATATTTGCTAAAAGCAAACAAATTGTCAGCTGTTGTCAGCCACATACAGCTGACAGCCGAGGTAATATTCCCGTTCTCGGTAACGTTACCGAGAAGGTAACGTTAAAATAAATTACCTTACAATTTTCGAGAATTTATGAGAATTTATTTTTTTTTAATTTTTATCATTTTTTATCATTTTTTATTTTTCATTTCTAGGGGGAAAAATCCTCCCCTTGGTGCCTTCCCCTAGCTACGATCATGGATTATCGACGGCCCTGTGACTGCTCACTAACTTTCTGTTGGAGAAATTCTGCCGTTGGCTGAAATTTGAATCGCGCGCCAAATTTTGACCAATGGTAGCATACATTGGCTATCGGCTAGAAAAATACTGCCATTGGTCAAAATTTGGCGCGCGATTCAAATTGCAGCCAACGGCAGAATTTCTCCAACAGAAAGTCAGTGAGTAGTCTCAGGGCCGTCGATAATCCATGACCGTAGCCAGGGGGAGCACCAAGGGGGATTGTTCCCCCTCTAAATGAAAAATGAAAAATATTTGTGTAATAAGTACACTGTAAAAGATATTATCGTAATTTTACCACAATGAATGATGTGATCAATATTACCAACACGAGGTGCGACTTTTTACCTAGGTAATGTTAAAAAATGTTAATTCTCATAAATTCTCGTTAATTCTCTTAAATTATGTAAGTTATGGTAACGTTCTTTGTTACCTTACCCAATTTTAAATTACCGAGAATTTTCGAACTCTACTCCGGCTGCTCTGTTTTTCTGTGAGACTGCAATTTATAGACTCTCATCAGTTTAATTTGTTTTCTGGGTAAGTTTATGCCTTCATTATATCCAATATTAATCAATTTGCAACATATTTTAGAAGTTTTTTGTGAAGAATTCCTGAAGTCGAATGATTAACGCTTACGGCCTCACATAACCTCACAATTATGGAAAATGTATTTTTCTATGTTTTAAAAAGCAACTATTTCATTTAAGATGATATTCATGGGTATTTTTTATTCTTTTTTATTTCTCTTCTTCTTCATATTATTAACGGATGTGAAAATAATCTAGAAAATATTTTCGAAAAAGTGCTTTGTAATGTTGCTTCTAAGATAGACACCATTTACGTGCCTTAGTTTCAAAAGCCCCTAATTGTTTAAAGATTTTGAAGAATTTTAGTGTTATTTAATTCGATGATTTCAATTTTCACACATTTTTTGTGAAGTTTTGTTTTAAAATGAAAGATTATTTACTTACAAAGTTTTGCATTAGAAAAGTTTGTTTGTTATTGTTTTGGAATAAAGGCAACATTTATTTACTCTAGGTACATTTTCCAATTATCAGAATTGAAAATACTAACTCAAGATTATATTAGATAATTCATTATTTATAACGTTTTCTTTTCTCTAAAATGTTGAAATCTACTGCTATTATGTTCTTTTTCAGAATTAACAAATTAAGAAGCAAAAATGGCAGACGCAGCGACAGAGGCTGGTAAAATTGTGAAAATGGAGGTGGACTACAGCAGTAATTGCGATACCAAAATTCCCGAGTGCAAAAAATTGGCACGAGAAGGAAAGATACATGATGCTCTAGATCAATTATTAGCGCTAGAGAAACTCACCAGAACAGTAGGTTTCTATTTTCTTACTCATAAAATTCAGATTATACTCTGACATAGTTTCGTCTTATAAATTATTTTACGAATATATCGAACAAACATATGATTCTAGGGTGCAGATATGGTTTCCACGTCTAGAGTACTCGTTGCAATTGTAGAAATTTGCTTGGAAGCCAAAAACTGGGCAGCTCTCAACGAGCACATAGTACTTCTATCTAAAAGGCGTTCTCAGTTGAAGCAGGCTGTAACGAAAATGGTACAAGAATGTTGTACTTATGTTGACAAGACTCCAGATAGAGACACCATGATTAAACTCATAGAAACATTGCGTTCTGTAACCGAAGGAAAGGTAAAGCTTGACACAAAATCAATTTGATTTCAATAATTACATTATTCTTTATATTATAATTTAATATGCGTTTCACATGATAAATTAATTTCCTAGATCTACGTGGAAGTTGAAAGAGCAAGACTTACTCATCGCTTAGCTAAACTTAAAGAAGAAGATGGTGATATTACTGCAGCAGCGTCGGCTATGCTGGAGTTGCAAGTAAAAACCTGCTTATCTTTCTAAAACAATGATCGCTCTATAATTGATCTCTTTCTAACAATCAATTTAATTTCTTAGGTTGAGACTTATGGAAGTATGTCTCGCAGGGAAAAAGCGTCGCTCATTCTGGAGCAGATGCGTCTCTGCTTGATGAAGAAAGATTTTATTCGCACGCAAATTATCGCTAAAAAGATCAACGTAAAATTCTTTGATGATGAAAACGACGAGGAAGCTCAAACCTTAAAACTGAAATACTATGAGTGCGTATTTATGCAAAATGTATTAACTAAAAATGTTAAATATTTAATTCAAAAACTGCGATTAAATTATCTTTTATTTTAGTTTAATGATGGAATTGGCACGTCACGAGGGATGGCATCTGGAACTTTGCCGTCACAATCGCGCAGTTTTGGAAACACCGGCCGTTAAAGATGATTCTATGAAAAGACATACAGCCCTCTCTCGAGCAGTTTTGTACTTGGTGTTGGCACCACATGAACCAGAACAAGCTGATCTCACTCATAGATTACTGGCTGATAAACTCTTAGAAGAAATACCTATTTACAAGTAAGGATTGATTCATATAAATATTATCCTTGAACCGGAAAATTCAGCAAAAAACTCAAAAACACATATTTATTTCTTACAGAGAATTACTTCGATTATTCGTCAATCCAGAGCTCATTAAATGGTCCGGGCTATGCGAAATTTATGAGCGGGATTTGCGATCAACAGAAGTTTTCACTGCATCTACAGAAGAAGGGCGAAAACGATGGGCCGATCTTAGAAATCGTGTAGTAGAACATGTAAGTTTATTAAATTTAAATCCTTTTTTAATTTAGTCCAATTACTAATAAATATTTTTTGGTTACAGAATATTAGAATAATGGCCAAATATTACACGAAAATAACTCTGACTCGCATGGCTGAACTTTTGGATCTCCCCGTTGAAGAAACAGAAGCGTGTCTGTGCAATTTGGTCGAAACGGGCGTGATAAGCGCTCGTACAGATCGTCCAGCTGGTGTCGTTAAATTCACCGGAAGTCAAGAGCCTGCGGCTCTTTTGGATGCATGGGCAGCATCATTATCTAAACTGATGGGTCTTGTCAATCATACGACTCACCTTATTCATCAGGAAGAAATGCTGGCCGTCGCCCAATCTTAATATTTATTAATTATACAAGAGACATTCGTGGATCTTGTAAACACTTTTTTAATACTTTAATAAATATAAAATTCACGAACGGTATTTCTTTTGAAAATAAATGAAAGATAATAGAAAATAATATTACACGTTTCAACTCTATAGTTTTATTATAATATATACAAAACATCACATTAAATAGCGATAAAAATTCGGCTCCTTTAAAAAATTCACATTGCAAATTGCAAGAGCAACTGCGTCACTTAGGCGTCGCAATGAGGATCATGACATTAATAATAAAAATTGTGTTATCACAATTATTTACATAGTAAATTGATAATCGCCTTGCCACTATTTCCAACAAGAAAAAATTTGAATAAAGTTTCTTTAGAAATGGCTGGACTAAGAAAAACATTATATGATTTTAAAAAAAAACTAATAAAGTACAATGTTTTCTTTACTCGTATCATGTTTGTTGATTTACAACACTAGAGAACTGTGCGGTCTCTTTTTTAAAGCGCATTTTTTCTGACGATAATCTGTAATGGCACACGTATCAAATGCTATTCAAATTATATAATGCATGGCAACTAAACGTCTACAAGAGAACTGAGTGCACTATAACTTAAGGTAATGAAAAAAAAATTACTTGAAAATCACCTTTTCAATATCTCAAATCTAAAAGTTGAAGCTTTTAAGAGCATGTAATACTTTCCCATAAGAGCAATTTAGTTTCTCAAACTTTACGTTCACAATAATAAATATTTTTCACTAAAACTAATTATTGCAAACATAAAGTTGAGGAAACTAAATTGCTCTTATGGTAAATTATTACATGTCCTTAATTTGAAAACTTGAAACTTTCAAGCTTTAAAAAATTAAATTATCCCAATTAAAAGTTTTCAATAAAAAAAAAGATCGCGCAATTCTTGCTGAATGTACATCTGATTTTTATTTGAATTAATACTGTATTGAATTGTTATTAAAAGCAGAAGCTTATAGGCAAGTATTTATCGTACTTGCTATCTTTTCCAAATGATTTGTTTCTTATCCTGCATTTCTTATTTAAGGCAGCAGCAGTCTTAATGTGTATAATGTACGATACAAAAATACGCTTTACTTATAAACTACATACGTTTACGAATCGTTCCAAATTTTCGTCGAGTTATCATCACGCATTTGAAATTATGTACAACCTTAAGACTAATTTTTCTTTTTTTTCGATCAACGCAGTTTAACGACACGTAACACTGCTTTGTAGTTCAACTTTTGATTATAAGAACGTGAGACTTAGCTCAAAATATTTTCCGATTTTGAAAAATGATAATGAAATATTTTAAAAGCACGAATTTTGGTTTTTTTATATCTCATGGTTCAAATATTCAAAATTGGAAATACTCCCAAATTTTTTCCAAAGATATCTAAAAAGCCATGCCACGTGTATTTTTAAAACGAACCTTGGAGGAATAAATATTTTTAAAATTTCTAGAATACATCTTTAGTCTTTAAAAAACGTTGCTGAAATGACGAAACAATCCATTATTTTTAGTGTGTAAAAAAAATGTCAAATCTAAATGCAACACTGTAGATACTTTAACAATCATTTTTCTTCTAACCAGCATTCTAATTGATAAAAATTATCGAAAAAACTGTAATTGTTTAACTTTAAAGGTACTTTAAATATGTTTTTTCGATTATTGCAATTTCCAAAATTAGAACCACTTACAAAGTGAACATAAAGAAATAATTACATTTTTGGCTTAGATTTTAGTAATTTTAATATCTAGCAACTTTATTGCTTTCACCAGCACAAGATAAAAATGGCTGTACTATATTTTATCGCATTATACATTAAAAATTGTTAATTGCCATAGTTTTGTTGTCATGACATCAAATATTGATTTAGATATTACATTCAATTAAAAAAAAAAAACTATCGCACGTTTTTCATATAAATTTTATCTACAGTTGGTGAAATCAGCTGTACATATCCTAAAACAGCTACATTTCTTTCGATTATAATCCCTTTCCTCGTAAAACCTAAATTCTAATAAAGCAATGCACTTCACTTAAAGTAACAAAGAGAATAACAATTTCATGTGGCACACAATAAGAGGAAGGGATCTCAACTAAAATAAATGTTAAAGTAACACCATTTACAACTCGTTTATCTATTGAAACTGGTACAAAAGTACTCGGCCATGTTTGGAAAACTTAAAATTGTTGTCACCATTCATGCTCAACTTTTTCAATAAAGTCTAAAACATTTCATTAATAAACTTTTAAAAACTTGTTAACGTTAGTCAACAGTTAGCACCAGTTTGATTTGGTATGAGGACGTAAATAATTGCCCAAGTATTTTGTCTACTTTGTCATCTGAACAAACATAAAACCGTTCAATGCAAATTGGTGATTGATTCGTAGGATTGGCTTCCTGTCCTCTTATGATGCAAACAAAATGAATTCGTGAAATAAATTCTCCAAACCAATTTTATCTTTTCAATTACTTTGTGGAAACATAATTTACTTTCGAAGTTTATTAATCATTCTTAAAAAGAAAAAAAAAAAGAAAAAGCTTTATAAATGATTTAAATACCACCAAAAAAATTGAAAATAACTAAATCAGTTCTATTACATTAAATTAATAAATCTGTGTATTTTTTTTATATAATTCTAAAACAATTGTGCGTAAGTTTAATAGTGCTATACCAGCAAATCAGTATTTTGTTTCACTTTAAAAGTATTACGTTAGTTTCTCAATCTCATTTCATGTGTGCATTTTATGACAACATAAAATCTAAAATTTCCTTTAATATTATACATATTTAATTCGGTATGTAATTCTGGAAGTCAGTTGATACGAGAATAAAGCTAAAAGTTTTAATAGCTCATAGAGCAATGGGCACGATATTTTGATTAAAGTACCTTTTTAAGTAGTCCGTTTTGGTTGATCAATAAGATCGATAAAATGCATTATTGCAATCGTTAACGAGTTTGTCGCAGGAATTTGTCTTTGTACTTATCTTGAACGTTAAGTAAAAAAAAAAAACGGTTTTTGAAAACAAACTTTTCTCTTTAAAACTTGTTTTTAGTTTGTACTGAAACAACTAATTGTTCATTCAAAAACGAAACGGTTTCATCGTTTTCTCTATTATTTGGAATCGTTCCACTTATTTTAGCCAAGACGATTTTATTTCTCTGGTATTAACTTTCAGATATGACGTAATTTGGAATCGTTAAAGGAGAAAAGTGTATTTATAGTCTCAGAAAACGTTCTTCCCTATTTTATGGCTTAATTCTTGTGGTTTCACCCGCTTCTTCCATGTAGCACGGTGCTGGTTCACTCTCAAGTTTCGCATCTAATGAAAAAGCAAATCTCAAGATAAAATGAATGTTTTTTTACGCAAAAGTTTTCGTCCTTAAAGGCTTGAGTTACAAAAAGTTATACTAATACTAAAGAATAGTAAAGCAAAGGCTAAATTTAAAATTTTCTAAATATTAGCATATTTACCATTAATTCCGGTCTGCTGCAATAAAGCAATAGCTTCTGCGTACGAAGGGGGTGGTAGTTCACTAGGTCCTTGACCTTGAACAATTACATCATATGAAGGTGGGCCAGGAGTACCAGAACCAGACCCGCTGATCCCTTGGGCACCAGCTAATTCCTGTAAATGCTGAAAAAATTTAAGTTTCTTTTGGTATTTTTCTTAAAAAAAAAAAATGATTTCTTTTTCTATAAAAACGATGAAGTTTTTGAAAATAGAAGATGAAAAGTGTTAGTATCACCGCGAGCTTTGAATTTTAATATAAATAACAGTACGTATCTAAAAATTTAAATAGCGATAAAATTAATAATTAGTTTTGAAAATTGCAACCTTGCAGAGGTGATGCAAAAATGTAATAAAAATTAGTATTAAATGAAAACTACTAAGCTTTATGTTTAAAAAAAAATTTACGACTGAAAAGGTTATAAAAAGCGGGTCATTTTTTTATATTTTTTTAAAGATAATTAGAAAATTTATGAGATCCGCTACTTCTACTTTAACATTTTTATATTACACTAATGACAATGGAATACATTTTATTTCGTTTAAGCATTACACTAATATTATATCTTCTGAATAAACGAAACAGTAGGTCACTTATTTTCTCAGCTGCTGTGTAAAATGCAGGAAAACATAAATATTCCATTTCGTCGGGAAATTCTTAATTTAGTACTGAACTAAGTCGACTTTAATTTAAAATTTTGCAATTTTGCAATTTTTGAACGACATTTACAAAATATTTTCTAAATAAATATTCTTTCTATCAATAAAAATTATCAACTTGACAAGTGCAGTATTCTATAAAATTGTTTAACGATAAATCACTCTAATTTAGTTTACAAAACATTCAATCAATATATTGTATAAGTATAAAACAGTTGTGATAGATCTAATGCTCGCTGTTTTCTGATGCTTCATATTGTTACATAAACACGTTCATCAATCAGAAAATTAGTTACAATGCTTTTTCTATTTGCCTTTTTTTCTTTTGAATGATATAAATTTCCATTTCATAAAGTTTGATCTCCTTATCTTCATAAATAATACGTTATAGAAAACTTTAATTTGATGTCTTTAGCATATCTTTAAATTTTAAAATTGCTAATAAATAATTTGTAGTTGATAAAACTTCATAAAGAAGTTTGAATGATGCATATGTAACTAATCCAGACGTCAGACTCATTTGCGCAATTAGTCACTACCATATGAACAGCAATATGCTTATTTGTACATAATTTCATTGAAAATGTAGTATGTAATAGTACTATCAAGATAATTCCAGAGAATTATATCAGATTTTAACTTGGATTTTAATAGACTTAGAAGAGTCTAAACTCAAAACGTGTGATTTTCCATTCTAGTGACTTTAATATACGTCACATCTCATTAAGATCGAGGTGTAAATTAAATTTAACTGCATTACTAAACTATAGGTAAGGAATTTCTGAGCTGCATTTCACGTTGCAATTTTTTCAAGTTTAATTAACTATAAATATGTGCCACATTGAAATTTGCTTTTTTTAAATTTATTCTTAGATTCCTTAAATTTCAAGGCTTTCAGGTTTAAATTTAAATCGCTTGCACTTTGTTATTTGTTAGGGAACATTGAAAAGTAAATACTAATTTCATACGACGAATGATTTATAATAATCAATTAAGTGGTATTAAAATATCGATATCTTAAATAAACACGTAATGTGACGTAAAGAAGAGACACTAAGAGAATGTAGTACATATCTAAAGTTGAACAAATAGTAGATATTATTTATCAGAGGTTTTTTTTTATAGAACTACTTTTTAATTATATGTATATTGGATACATTAAATACACTCCGGATATCTTGTCGAAATTAAGCTCCGTTATTGGGTAATTAAATTTTTGCGCAGGAGAATGTCAGCATTTTAATAACATAGCAATCTTGCTGAAGTAAGTTTACAAAATGCACGTTAATACGAATTATTCAACTTTAACGAATGCAGATAATGAAATTAAAAAAAACACAATAGTATGATAAAGTGCAATTTTTATCAATTTTTTATACTTGACACTTTTTTCCTTTGTTTGAAAATAAAATCATTTATCAAATGGAATTTACTGGCTTTAGAAAACCAATCGATTGGTTAAATTTGATGCAATTTGATATCTTACACGCAATTCTTTAAAACTGCAAGATTAATTTTCAGATCAACAACGGATTTTTGGAAACCTAAAATTTAAATTGATCACCTAAATAAACATTCCAATTTAGTTTGGATTTGCAAGCAAGTGAAGAATCCTCATGACATTCTAATATTATTGGAAGGTCAAGAGTACTTACTCTGAATAATTGTCGCTGATGGAAGATCATTTGTATCACAGACTTCCTTCTGAGGTAGAGCATGCATTTAACGGCCACCATCAACCCGGAGCAAATAAAAATTGGGCCAACGAGCCACATGTGTCCAAAGTTGGAGAAAACATGTCCTTCAGCCACATCCCCAAGAGCTAAAATTGTTATGGCCGTCCCGACTGTAAAGAGGACGACACTCAATGCCAAATAACTGTAACTTGTGCAATCACATCTGCCAAAAGTCGTGGGTTCCTCGTAGCGCTCCTCAATTTGGCGCAACCTATTTGAAAGGAACGGGCTCTCGAAAACCGTGGCCATATTTTCACGCCTCGAGCCATACGACTTTCCCCGGTTTCAGGCACCGATTTCCCGGTTTCCCCACGGCTAAAGAATTTTCACAAATCAGCAGTCAACATCACAATAGATCCATTAACGATCATTGCAGAGCATTATCGGGAGCACCCGCTGCAACTAATGTCTTTCTCTTGCCACTTCTGATGAGCACTGACAAAATGATGATACACATTACACATTTGTACACATTGTAAACGCGAACCACTGGCATGCGATTCAGAACAGATATAAACATACAAACCATACAAACAAGTAACTTGCTGCTATTTTCACACCAGTCATTCCATCTGTATTGTTTGTTACCGATTTTTTGTCATTTTAGATTCTAAAGTTTCTCTTTTTAATATTATTCCCGTTGAACCTGCAGTTTTTTTTACAGGAGACTATAAACTCTGTTTGAGTGGAACTACTAATCACTTAAAGACTGATGTGCGAATTGAAAATTTAGGCTATGTTCGCCGGTTGACAGTTCTTTGATTTGTTTGATTTGCTTCTCTTTCGTGTACTTTTTGATTGAAAACTGTCTTCTTATTATTTTCATTAAAAAACCATCTTTTTCACTGCAATTTTGCACCTCTCGTCAATGATTGTCAATGATATTTTTTTCATGATCTACGATTCTTCGCTCTCCTCTTCTCCTCTCATATTTTTTACTGTTCATAAACTACTAAGTAGTAATGTAGATATGAACTCGATGTGAAAAAAATGAGCGCGCCTACGGCGCGCGGGGGGTCGAATATAGTTCGATCGTCGCGCTTCGCGCTCCGATATATATACACGTCGCGCTTCGCGCTCCGTGTTGCGCGCTTCGCGCGCTTGTGCCCTTAGTGAAGCTTGCGCTTTACAGGACGCTTAAAGATATATGTTTTTTTTTTAATTTAATTAAATTACATAATTTATATTTTTATATTTTAATTTATTTTTGTATATTTGTAATTTATATTTTTAAAAATTTAATCAAATTAAATTAAATTACAGCTTTGAATGCAAAATTTAACTAATTTACTTAAGGTTCTATCGACCTTAAGGAGCACATTCTCATCAGGGCACTCGCGCTTCGCGCTCGATATTTGATTTAAAGCTCGCGCTCCGCGCTCGGCTCTGTTTAACAATATTTTTCACCATTTAAACGAAAACTACTCATCCTATTGAAAAATGGCCAAAGGAGAACTTGTAGATCTTTTTAAGGCGAATAATTATATTTCTTATCATTTTCTCTGCATCTCGCGTTTTTTGGCTCAAAATTTTAATTTTCGATTTTTTAAGGAAATTCAAAAAGTTGTTATGCGGATCCTATAGGGCGTTCAAAAAGAAACATTTTTCATCTTTAGACTTTTTTTCATATCGTGCGTTGTTCGGCTTCTAATTTAAGTTTTCTTTGATTTTTTTGGATTTTCAAAATGTTATAAGTCTTTCAATTTTGTTTTGATCCAAAAAAGTCATTAAGAAAAATTGTTCGAATTTTTGAGTACTACGAACGTGCGTCATTAGAATTTCTAGATTAAAAAAAAAAGTGGTTTCAAAATTTTTCAAAATGCTCCCACTTTTTGAATTTTTATCCAAAATGGCTGGCCAACGAACTTGACCTTCATTTTAGGACACTTAAAGAGTATACCAAAGGACAATCCAATCTGTCAATTCTTTCGAAAGTTATCGTGCTCACAAACAAAATATACGACCACAGACAGACAGACAGACAGACAGACAGACAGACAGACAGACAGA
>CAJFCO010000373.1:2539382-2607875 GCA_904066015.1 Synergus gifuensis
ACAGACAGACAGACAGACAGACAGACAGACAGACAGACAGACAGACAGACAGACAGACAGACACATTCGTAAAAACATGTTTTTCGGGTTCAGGGGGTCCCAAAACGTGGACATTTGACAAAAACGGGGGGGGGGAAATTTTGCACAAATCTAATACCTTCTCTGATGAGAATGTAAAAATCTTTTAAAGGTACATTCATATGTACTCATACAGACATATCACATACCATCTACTTTACTAGTGACTTCATGCCTGTTGTCATGGAGACATGCCGATTTGTTTACATTGATTATTCGTCTGTGAAATATGACAGTAAAGTGAAATTAAGTGAAATTAAGACCTTGCTGTCGCTGATAAACAAATAATAAAGAAAGATTTTGCTTAATTGAGTCAATAATTATTAGACAAAAATGGCAACACTAGAGGATCTTCAGTTGAACAGAACCTGCCTGCTTTTGAAAGATGAAAATAAGTTTCAAAGAAAACGAGCGCTTGAAGACATTTTAAAGAATACATTAGAAAGGAAAACACCCGTAGAAACTCAAGAACTGTTAGAAATGTGGGAAACTGTGCACAGACCCGTGGTTAAAATTTTATATGATCAATCAGAAGCTTGTAGAGATACAGCACTCGACATTTTAAAAAACTTTTTATGTAATCTACCCCCAGCAGACAAAAATATAGTTTACACAATTCCAATCCTAGCAAAGCGTTTGGGTTCTCTGGAATTAATTGAACAATCGGAAGAAATTAGATTAAAATGTGTATCGCTTTTAAGAAGTATCATTCCCCTATATAAAGATCATTTGCCATCTTACTTTGAAGATTTAGTAACGATTTTGACAAGAACTGTTACTGATAATTATCCAAATGTGAAAAAGGAAAGTTGTCTCTGTATATCAGAACTGGCTAAAACTGTTCCTAGATATTTTTACTCCCATTCAACAAGCTTCGTGAAACCAATTTTGAGTAACTTTTCACATCAACACTATAAAGTAAGAGTCGCTTCTGTTGTAACGATAGGAGATGTGCTTTTGTATGGAGAAAGCAAATCGATGGAAGAAGTCGCAACTCCATTGGCAGAAAGACTATTCGATCAAAGTGCTGCAGTTAGAAGAGGTAAAATTCAATGGTTTGAGAACCATTTAATTTTTAGAGGGTGTGGCTAATATTATTTTAAAAAATTGTTTATTTTTAGCTGTTGTGGAAATAGCTGGACATTGGCTTGTAGAATTGAAAGACAGATACAGTTGGTGGCACAAGCTTCTACCTTTAATTATGACCGGTCTTCATGATGAAATTCCGGAGACTAGACAAATGGCTTCACAACTTTGGAATAAAGCAGGTTTACAGTATATGGAGGAAAATGAATCCGATGAAAAGTTTAAAAATAAAATGGATTTTCTGACAGAGGACCCTGAACATTATCCACCAAACAGTGAGTACTATCATAAAAAATATCATAAAAAATTGGTGAAAATTCGAAAAAAGCGTTGCGAATCTTTGAATTATTTTTCTATAGTCAAAAGACCAAACTTAGGATGTCGCGTAATAGCACAACAAAATTTGCATAAGTTAGTTGGTGGAATAGCAACAGAGCTTCGAGATTGGCTCGACGATATAAGAGTTCGTTCAGCTCAATTGCTTTGTGTCCTTGTTTTGAATGTGGAAGAAAACGTTACTCAACATATCGAAAAGCTGCTCCCGCCGATGTATCGGTAATTTTATAACGTAATTGAAAATTTATTTTTATTTAATTCTAGAAGTTAGAAATTATATTTCGTACTTTTTCCTTAGTGCCTGTAACGATGACGATAAAAGAGTTATAGAAAATGTCCAATTAGCAGCCGAGTTCATCGGATACTTCGTTCCTCCTGATGTTTATTGTCAGCTTGTACTTCCATCTCTTGAAGAGAACCTCACCTCTGGTCACTTGAGAGTTTTTGGCTCGATATTGAAAGGTAGCTGTAGAGAAACTTTACGCCCAGAGTTGAAAAAACTTGGAAACTTTTTACAGCAAAGACATGTTTGTCAAAGTAGAAAAACTTCTTATCAAAAAGAAATTCTATTTTGTTGCGAGTCACTTCTTCTAGTCTGCAAAGAGGTGAGTCTACCTTGTCATATAATTTCTTTCTTTAAAGTAATAAAAGTAACTTAATAAATAATTGAAACATTCCAGGATTGTTTAATTATTTCAAACGATTTATTCCGAGCCATATTTACTGTTTTGTCTACAACAACGGAGACTCACATAGAAAAAGAAGCGATTGATTTACTGAAAAGATTAATTGAAGTAGAAAAGTTGGAAAGTTTAGAAGAATTATATACGCGCCACATTGAAGTTATTTTAATTGATTTGAATAAGGGGTGCGAATCTTGGAACGTTTACTCACCAGAGTTTTACATTTTCCGAGGGTGTATCTTACACGCTAAATTTGCAATCACTCCTTACCTGCATCTTGTTCTTCCAATATTAATTGAAACTATGAAACAAACTGCAGATGCTGAAGTGAGACTAAAGCAATTTATTTTGCTTTCCGAGTATCTTCACTACCATCGAGATGAATCCCTGGTTTATGGAACGGAGAAGGATTTAACTGACTTTATCGATTCTCTTCTTGAAAAAGTTATAATTCCTGGATTAGTGTGGTCTGCTGGGCGAACAGCCGAAGCTATACGAACATCATCTGTGTGTTGTCTCTGCGCCCTATTGCACAGAATTTTGGCTGATTGCAATGCAAGTTTTGGATCATTTTCAAATGAAAACAAGGAAGCACCGAAAAATCAGACTTCCAGATTATTTGCAATGGACCAACGCTTTTCAGAACTTTTTGATCAAATCATACCTGTTCTAGTTACGTTGATTGACGATAATTCTAAGAAAACGAGACTTTATTCTTTAGAGGCCATATCGCTTGTGATGGGCATAGGCAAGATAATAAATCGTATTACAGATGAACATATTCATCGAGTGTATCCCGTCGTGTTAAAAAGATTGGATGATGGCTGCGACGATGTACGGTGCATAGCTGTGGAAGCCATCAAGCAGGTGTGGAAAGCTTTACCAAAAGACTACGATCTGGAGTTTAGTAGAAGTCACGTGGATGTATTATATACTACTACTATTATTCACTTGGATGATCCAGAAAGGAAATTCCAAGAATTGATGCTAGGTTTGGATTTTTATCATATTCTAGATTTTTCAGCCTATTTTTATTTGAAAGTGTCATACATGCGGACATTCAGTATGAATAGCGCTCACATATAGTTAGGACTAAATGAACGGATAAATCTTTTATTAAATTATTTTCAACTTTTTTTTGTACGTCTGTCCGTACGTTTGACTTTTCCATCAAGGCGCCTCTAATTGTTATTTTCATCATTTAGTTATTTATATTATAAACTATGCATTTCAGAAGCTTTGATGGATCTCAGCAAAGTTCATCCTGAATTACTGATCAAAAAGATTGAAAACTCCCGAGAGAATTTCAGAAATCAGGAAGGCTTACACCGACTATTGAATCATATTCATGAATATTTAAGTAAGAAATAATGATTGAAAGGATAATAAAATAATTATTTGAAATGTAGTAATCTCTTTCAACATTTGCAAGCAAAAGATAGTTCATATCTAGGTTTTTCCAACTATAGAAAATTTTCAAAAATCAAAACCTGAAATAGATTAACAATTTAAAAATTGATTGTATTATAAAGCAAAGTATGGATAAATATTAGAAAAATTGTTATCGTGCAATTACTACTAGAAATTTACAGAAAATTAGGCTAATATTTAAGCAAATTATATGATTACCGTTATTAAACCAATAATTCGGGAATTAATTATTCACCGTAGTTTGAACGGCGGATATTGTATGTACATTAAGTCTAGTGTGGAGAGACCTTTATACAATGAGATTGGAGTTGGAGAACTCCAATCACATTAGGAAGGTCGGTTGTGGCGTGTTGTGGTTAGTGATTGAAATTTTGTCCACCAGTCCTGTTGTCAGTCTTTTTCACAGTTTTAAAAACTCCCGCTATTGGAACGATTTACACTCGACGTTCCCAATACTAAAATAAATCCAAACCAGAGTCGTTCCCAATAGTAAACAAAATTCTTTTCCTCAAATTTCACATCAATTGCGCATGCGTATTGCATATCAAATACTATTTTTAGTATTTTAAACTGCGCGCGAATAGCAACCAATCAGATTCCGAATTCCGTGGTATGTATGAAGTGCTTATTGCGAGTTGCGCTCTTTACTATTGAGAACAAAACTCTTTTACTATTGGGAACATTACTATTGGGAACGTTCGAGTGTATTTTCCGACGAATTTCCACGGTTTCCACCAGCGCACATCAACGCATATACATACACGGATTCGTATCCACGTTTCGTACATATTTTGCGCAAATCAACTTCCGTTCTTGGGGATGTGTTTGTGCAAGTTTGTGTCATGGATTGGAGTTTGGAGTGGTTTGGATTGAGTGTGTGCTTGCACTTGGCTTGCCTATGTACTCGTCTGACTCGTCTTTTTTCTCGTAATCGTGTGGCAAAGCTGGGCAAAGTAATAGTAGAAATCGAATAAAAATTAATGACTCCGTCTACAATAAAATCTAGATCACGGGAGTATGAAATTGAAAGTACTTTAATATACTATGTCGCATTAGGATTTTCTTGATAACCGAACCGTTTTAGAAATCGTGATTGTGTTAACCTTGTTTCACGAATGTTCACGAGTGAACAGCGGGTAGTTCACCATCTGCTTGTTGCCAATTTTCACAGATCTACAGCTATTTTCGGATACCTTCGCTCTTGCAATGAAAGTCAAATAATACTTTAAAAAGCGTCGCAAGGCATAAACTATTTGGCATCCTTCTTTTTTTATCAAGCAGTAATCAACGGTAAGTTTAATCACTTTTCATTAATCTTTTTACTGAAACTATTCTATATCGCTTGAAGCGACTTGCATGGATTTGCAGCAGTAGAAGCAGTCATTCTTTTTGCTTTTGTCAAAAAGGCCTGGAACGACATTAACGATATGGTGTGTACGTTTACTCCTTTCACAAAACTTTTCGTTTGTCAAATGACCTGCCTTTCACCAGTGTCCTTTGAATTAATTATTTTATATTAATATATTAGGGTAAATTAATCTGTCACAAAAAAAATCGACAAAATCCAATATGGACTGCCAATTCGTAAATTATTAGAATGTTATTAAAATAATTAAAATCTTGAAAAACCTTTTAATATGAAGTTGTTTTATATCCATCATTTATTTAACATACTATAATTCTAGTGGAACATTCACTTTACATTGTTACATATCCTTACTTTTGTCTTTTTGGAATTTCGATTTTTAGGTTATTTTTAATATAACCGATATAATCCTATAATTATGGATTGTACTTATAACTAGGTTTGGATAAAAGTGAACCTCTTCATCATTTTAAGACAATATGTTGATTTATACTTTGCAATTATTGCTATGGAGATTTTTTCTAAAAATTTTACATTCGAATTTTGAAAAAAATATTAGTAAATAATTAAAATCAATCAACTCTTAAGGTGTTGTCATATATTTATTTCTCAACATTAGAATTAAGAATATTTTTTATCGATAAGTATTTACATAAAAATTTAATATGAAAATTGTATTTATGTTTCAGGTGACAATTTATTATAGTGTTCGTTAACCTTGGAAAGTGGAGGGAAATGGAAATTTAAAAAATATCAACTAATTCAATAAAAATGTCTGGAACCAACTCATCCAGTTCAAGAAAAATGTCTGGAACAAACGATAGCACCGGTAGTGGGAACACATGTATTGTGTGCTACAGAAATGTGAATATTTACAGCATCGGAATGTGTGAACACCCTGTTTGCTATGAATGTAGCACTCGAATGAGGGTACTTTGTCAGCAGAATGAATGTCCAATTTGTCGTCAAGACCTTCCAAGAGTCGTCTTTACTCGAGAGCAAAAGCCATTTCGACATCTTAGAAAAGGTCAACTAATGGACGAAAGATATAACATTTTCTTCGACAGTTTGGATATTCAGGAGCAATTTACGATGTTGTTGACGCACACTTGTTCTATTTGTCCTGACAAGCAGGTGTTCAGTAATTTTAATAGCTTAAAAGATCACATGAGGCGAAAACATGATCTATTTTATTGCGAGCTATGCGTCGATAATTTGAAAGTAAGGATTATAAACATATTTAAAAATTTTTAGCTGAAGAAATTCACCTCCCTTCAATAATTTAACACCTATTTTATTTTATTTATAGATATTTTCTCATGAGAGGCGCTGTTACACGAAACAAGAACTGAACCAGCACAACATCAAAGGAGATTTGGACGACAAAAGTCACAAGGGTCACCCGCAGTGTAAATTCTGCGTAAAACGATACATGGATAACGATGAATTATACCGTCATTTGCGAAGAGATCATTTATACTGCCACTATTGTGACGCTGATGGTCTTCACCAATACTACAGTTCATATGACTACCTCAGAGATCACTTTCGCGCGGAGCATTATCTCTGTGAGGAAGGACCTTGTGCCGAAGAAAAATTCACCAGTGTTTTTAGGACGAATATAGACCTTAAGGCTCATAAGGCTACAACCCATGGTAAACTGATGGGAAAGGCAGCAACGAAACAAGCGCGAACTCTCGAACTCGAGTTCACTTTGGCTCCAAGGGGTGACAATCGGTACAGGAGAGGAATGGGGCCCCCTGCTTCCCGAAACTCCAGGGACTACAACCAAGAATGGAATCAGAGAGATCAGGAGGCTGGAGCTGTTGGAGGTGCGGGATATTTCCCAGAAGAAGCAATGTACGTGCAACAACCTTTGGTGGATGTCCAGAGCACAGAACAATTTCCAACTCTTGGAAATTCAGCGCCTATTATTCCAAACATGGGGAAGAAAGGTAGGGGGAATGTGACGATTCGTAGTACCCTAAGACAACCACTTGAAATTTCTGAGGAGAATTTCCCAGCCCTGGGACCAGAACCTACCAATAGTGGTATCTCAAAAACTGTGAACTTCAGCTTATCTAGCTCCAATAAGTCTGGTTCGAGTGGATTACAACATCAGAAAAGTTCGGCGCCTACTAATGTTTCGATACATGTTAATCATAAACCGAACGGTACTAATATCAGGATCAGACCTGCGCCGAGGACGAGGGACAAGGAATTTCCGGCTTTGAGTCGGGCCGAACCTTATACGAGTAATTCAGATGCGTCGCAGTGGACGAAAATTACTTGCGTGAAACCAGCACAGACACCAAAATCGAAGAAGGTTGCTCCACCACCTCCTGCTCCAACTATTAACTCTGGAGAGGACTTTCCTACTTTACTTAAGTCATCTAAGTATAGCAAGCAGTCGACAATTTCAGTTGGACCTTCCTCTTCCTCTTGGGAACCACCATCGCTACCTCCAACACAGGTGGAGTTTAAACATATTTTTCTAAATAAAAATGTGTCTAAACAGGGAAAAAATGTTTAATTTTCATACTTTTGGAATAAAATGAAGAATTTGATTTAATGAATTTTAATTTTAAATCTAAATTTGTTTTAGGCTTCGGATACTAACACGGCAAAGAGTACGAGTGATGCAACAAAGGGCAAAGCGAAGAAGAAAAAAGTTAAGCAGAACACCAATGGTAGTAGTACTCCAAGCAGCAATGATTCTGCAAGTTCAAAAACCAATCTAACTGACCAAAATACCGAGAAAGATGAATTATCCAAAAAAGCCAACTTGGTTCAAGAAAAAATCAAAGGATCGCCGAAAAAGGATTCTTCAATTTCGTCCAATTCTCAAACTGCAAAGAACGATAAAAATCTAACAAATGCCACATCCGGAAATTCCCAAAATGTTCAGAAATCTGCATCGCCAAAGAAGGAACCGAGAAATAAACAACAAAAGAAAACCGAACTTCATACCTCACGCTCGGACTCTTGCCTGGCTGATTCTAGAAACTTGGAATCCGAAAATGGGAGTTCAAACTCCATCCAAAGAAAACGATCCGAATTAAAAATAGATAGCCTTAATGCAACAAATAATAGATTTTACGAGACGGAAGATTTTCCCGCACTGGTAAGCAGCAAGAATAAACCTCCAGGTTTTTCAAATCCTCCGCCTGGATTTTCTACTCCCGTTCCGCCTCCAGGTTTCTTCGTGAAGCTTAATAATGTACAAAGATTACAAAATGATAATGGCTTGACCTTCACCAATAGTTCGGGTGAGAGTTACTCGATTGTTCCAGATAATGATAAACAAAGTAAATTCTATCCTTACATTTCACCACCTGATTTTCAAAAAAGGAACCACAGTCTTGTTGCGAAAGTCACCGAAGTTTTGGGAGATCAAGAATCGATCGAGGAGTTTCGATATCTCAGTGGTCTTTTTCGAAAAGGAGTTTGCGATGCGGAAAATTATTATGTACGTTGTCGTGCTGCCATGGGCGCTTCCGCTTTCGAAAGCGTCTTCCCTGAACTTTTAGTCCTCCTGCCAGACATACAAAAACAGAAAGAGCTTTTTAAGGTACATAAAAAGGAGGTCAGTGGTCAGATAAAAAATTTAGAATTGTGCGCCACTTGTGGACAGATTTTAAAAAGCGCCGACCTCCAATCGCATTTGTCCAATCATACGTTTCCTGCTCTTGGCGAGACCGTCACTGACCTTCCAAACAATTCCTGGGTTCGGAAGTAAAAGTTTATAAAGTGATCTTTTTATACCTAAAATTATATTTTAGGTATAAATAATTATAAATTATAATTAAATTATAATTACATTAATTAATTATAAATTAAATTAATTAATGAATTATAATTAATTAAATTATAATTAAATTTTTATATCTAAAACGCATTTTGAACTGGATGCGTTTCGATGTCTTGACAAAATTATTCTTTTCCACTTGTGTACCTAAATTTTTTTTAATTTTTCGTTCCCTAGAATTGATATTTATCATGAGAATAAATGAATTACAAGGAAACGAAAACAAAAATTAAAACAAGTTTTTCGAATATAGGACGAGCTGAATTTCAAAATATATTTTGTTCATCTGTTTTGTATAACTGTATATTAGTTATATTACGAATATTGATATAAACTTCAGTTTTTATACTCGTCTATCTAATGCAGATTCGGTATTGCAAAAAATATAAAATTTTTTCTTACTAATATTAATTAACGGTGGCTAATTCTCTCGAGAAGTGGCAGGTTGATTTTCCAGTCAAGATTTAAAACCTAACCCGGTAAAAACTGGAAATATTCGAGAACATTTTTCGAATTGTTTTTACTAATTCTTTTCTGAGCTGTATATGTATTTTATATAACAGTGGATATTTGAAAATGATACAGCTCGTCTTGAAGGCGCGCTGGTAAATGTTGAAATCACTTTCCTCGGGACACCTTTTTAATAATCCATGCGTGCCTAGTGCGTTTAAGTGCGTTCAAGTGCGTGCATGTATATAAATTCTATAAATAAATAGCGAATTCTGTTATATAATTTGTTAGTAGTTTGAATAGGTAGAGGCGAGATAGTGACTTGCAAATGAAAGAATGTAACTGAAAACGTTATGGAACAGTTTACTACGGTGAATACCGTATGTAATTCTATCAGGTTTTGTACAATAATGAAGTTATAAATAAAGTACAAGGTTAATTTGTACAATAGTTTATATGATTTTTTCCTCTAAATCCTATTAGTATCTACTTTTACCTAGATTTTTTTCCTCCTTAAAAGTAAAAAATAAATAAATTTGATATTTATTGAAATTCTCTGTTTGATCCTGAAACATAAGATTTAAAATCAAAAAGCGAAGTGGTATAAATAAATACTGTAAGTATAAAATATAATTGATCGAACTACTTCGCAGTTTATTTTTTTCATTTTGCTTACAAACTAGACCTTAAAAAGTAAACGATTATTTAGAAATTAAAGTGAATCTTGAAAAGATACACGACACCTTAGATATTTAAATATTCAGCTCGAACACACTAAATCTGAAATACATAGTGATTTTGGTCACCACGAGCTGTACATCAATCCCAACAATCATTCGAGAAAATCCCTTAAAAAATTAATATCGAAGTACAAATTTCATTGTAAAAGCACAGAAACCATTTTTAAATTTGTCCTTTTGAAGGCTGTGATTATGAAATTGCCTAGGAACTTTCTAGTCAATTTGAAGAAAAGACTGCGCGTGATTTCCTGATTTTGGTACGAATGTATGTACAAGTACTATACAAAACGGTAGAGATACTTATAGGTTCCTCAAAAGTCGGATCGTTAGAAACAGTGCGAATCTTAACAGCAGATAATTGGGTCCAAGTAACGGGAGGTTTAGTATATCTCATTCCTTAGGAGCTAAGATCACATTTATACCAAAGTCATTTAGCAAACGCGAACGGATCTGCTCAGTGAGAAACCAAAGGTCTTTTATAGAGTTTTTAAAAAACAGCATCGAAGATTTCAAATCTCTGGCTGTGAGGTCGAATTCGTGGATAATAGAATTCTTGTTGGTACATCCAGGACTTGAAGAAAATCCGTTCGATGAATTGAAGAAACAGTATCACTTTTTAGCCAGCTCATTACTGAGCCAATCGAGTCCTTCGTACAGACCGTGACCTTGGGTTGCACATGTGCTCTGGATATACCAGTGACGTCCTCGAAGTGAATTCAAACCAAGTTTGTCTGTTAATTCTGCAGCAGACATGGCATTTGGCAAATCCTGCTTATTGGCGAATACCAAAAGTACAGCGTCTCTTAATTCATCTTCTTTCAGCATATTGGCCAGTTCTCGCTCTGCTTCACTGATACGTTCTCGATCGTTGCTATCCACTACGTAAATGAGACCCTGCAAGGAAATCAAGTCAAATATTAGTCTTTTAACTTCACAGGACGACAATTAAAATCTGAGAAAAAATTTCGATCATTTCTTGGTTTGAAAACATAGGTGTTCATAAAACAATTCAATGTTTAAAGGCATATGAAAGAAATGTATTTGGCCATCACCTATTTACTCGTAAAATAATAATTTTTAAAAAATTCCATATCAGACAAACATTTTTTTAATCATTTCTTTAACTTGCTTGGCATGGACATTTTTTTAAATTATAATTTTACTATATATAACTAAAATCATTCCTTCCACTTGATAAACATAGTGATGATAAAGATAGAATATCTGATATTTTACCAAAAGAGCAATTTAGTTTCGCCAATTTTACGTTCGTTATAGTAATATTTATTATTGCATTTAATGAACGTAAAGTGGTTGGAACTAAATTTGCTATTATGGTAATTACCACAACCCCTTAAATCATTTGCATTCAGTAGCTGAATTTTCCAAAGGTCGATAAGTTGTCTTGGTTTGACATGCGTAACAATCTCAAAAAGCCTGTAAAAACAATCAGTATTTTGATCAATCTACACATCAGCCAAATCTGATGTCATTTCTTTGTTCAAAAAGAAAAACTACTGGCAAGGGAAAGACTATTGTATAATTCATATGTCAGACAGCAGTAAAAACGAATCATAAAACCAAAATGGTTGTTGACACGAATAACGTCCAGCATAAACAGAATAATTTTTTAACAAATCTCAGATAATTCTAAATGAGTTGCGATAGAAAAATGTTTCAGGAATGAACTAATATGCATTTTTACCTGCGTATTCTGGAAATAATGCCTCCAGAGTGGTCTAATCTTATCCTGTCCACCGACATCCCACACCGTGAAGCAGATGTTCTTGTACTCGACAGTTTCGACGTTGAAACCAATCGTTGGAATCGTGGTGACAATTTCGCCCAATTTTAATTTGTAAAGTATGGTCGTTTTACCAGCAGCATCGAGACCAACCATAAGGATTCTCATTTGCTTTTTGCCAAAGAGGCGAGTCAACACACTACTGATCGTCAAACCCATGACTCTGAAGACGTCTGACAAACCTTATCGGAAAATGCGCGTCAAGATGAGATCGACACCGTTTTCTTAGATTTTCTAACCTATAAACGTCTCTCGTGAGTCACTTTGCCAATGCGAAAAAAGGTAATTAGGTGGAAATTGAAGATTTGTAGGTAAATTGTGATTTGCACTTTCAACAACGCTTTGGAGAACACACCTTCGTCAAGATTGTCAAGATTGAGACATACGTCATCCTACGACAAAGCACAATGCCGGAAATAGCTGGCAGGTTCGCCACGCACACCTTGTTTTTTATTCAAAATAAAGAATCTTAAAGGTTTATTTTGGTGAGAAATTGTCTAATGAATTTTATAAAATTAAAAGCGTGGATATTGGCCAAGGAAATGCAGCAGAATTAATAATGAATCGTTACTTATCAGCAAAATTTACGAACTATTCTATCGGATCGCCAAACCCGTCAAACAGAGTGTCAAACTGCCATGTTGGTTAACCTTTCGGGCGCGAAATTTGAATTTTTCTCTAGATACATAATTTTATTTTTTATTTGTAAATAAATATTCCAAGTTATATTTTTAGTTCATTAATCATAAATAAAGCTAAAAAATTATCGTATGTACCATATCTATACTCCTGAAGAACAAATTATATATTGCTGGCCAATATATTTTATTTTGAAAGAGTTAAATTCGAATTAACTGAATATAATGAATCAAGTCAATTATACGTGTAGGACAACCTTTATTAATATTAATTCATCACTAAGTCACAATAGTCTACTATCAATCAATATAATAATAATTACAATATAGGTCATAATATATAATATATATTTTTACTATATTAAATATTAATATTCTTATATCTACAACTTATTTTATTATAATTTTCTTAAATTAACCCTCTTATATTATTATCCAATATAGTTATATATTTATTATGTAAAATGTGATCAGGATGGTATAAATAATATTGTATTTCATAAAAGCACTTTTTGTTGCTTATAATAATTAATTATCGTTTCCGCGTAGAATCTTTACTTATCTTTTATTATAATCGAATTCTTTTTATACTGTCTTATTTTTCATTGCAGTAATTTACTAGTCTCCTCGATTTTTCCAAAAATTATTCATTATATTTCCCAATTATATTTACTTTTCTCACTCTTTGACCCTTCAATAACAAAAATAGCAACTAAATTATAAAATTCTAATTTTCGCAAAATAGTTAATTAAGTTATGAAATAGGTAAGGATTGAATATGGTGCCAAAAGTTTTTTTGTTTTTGGACCCATTTGCTAATTTTTTTTTTTTTTTTTATTTCGACTGTTACTACAATATAACATTAAATTAGATTACGCTCATAATTCCATAACTTCAATTATAAAAACATCCTTATCTATATCACATTTTGCAATAATTTTTAATGCCCTTTTAATTAAAATTAATTAAATTTGACTTATACAATTTTTTAAATTTGATTTTAGGAAATCGAGTAGACTTTTCGTTATACATATATTCATAATATTCATTTTATTTTAGATTCGAAAGAATCACACGGAAACCAAGTTCGATCATCAAGCACCCTGGATTTTTTTTATTAATCGCAGGTCCCAAATTGTTTTACGAGCCAGAGATTAATATTGATTAATATTGATGATTAACGCCTAATTTACTCCTGCTAGTGATTACGCGATAATGATTATTATTATTCTTTTACTTTCTCTCATAACAACTACACAAAATTGCTGCTTTTGAGTAAATATTTTAATGATTGCTTACAGCCTCGTACTTGTTCCATTATTTTTTTTACTCATTCGCAATAGTATTGTTTTTGCGCATCGCTATGTATGTATGTTTACGTCATACGAAATCTTTCGTTAGGCAGAAAGCATAAGTTTTTCAAAATCAAAAATATTTGATTAGAAAAATGTCATGAAAATGTGAAAAAAAACGATTTTTAAAATAAAAATGAAATTCTATACATACCTTGAAAGATGATTGATAGTAAATGAATGAATGAATGAAAAAAAAATATAATAATAATAAAATATCGTAACACATACTGAGATTTAGGGGTTCAATTTTTTCCAGAAGCTTCGGATTGAAATTCATTCCGAATCAATCTGATTCATTCCGAAATTTGTATCCGAACCATCCAAAGGATGTTTTCAATCCAAATTAATCCGAAGTCCATTCAAAATCTATCCGACTGAATCCGAATCAATCCAAACTAAACCGAATGAATCCAAATTTTCGGTTTTATTCGGATGGGTTCGGATAGACCGGATTAAATCGGATTCATTCGGATTGGTAGTTCGGATTCATTCGGACTCATTTGGATTGACCGGATTGATTCGGATTAAACGTTCAGATAGATTTTGAATGGGCGTCAGATTAATTTTGATTGAAAACTTCCTTCGGATTAAATCGGAATGAAACTGGTTGGTTCGGATACAAATTTTGGAATAATTCGGAACACTTCGGATTTATTCGGAATGAATTTCAATCCGAAGCTTTTGTTAGGGTAATGAATCAAATTGCGTTGAATGTGCATTTTTCGTGGTGATCAAACAAGTTTTACTAAAGTTTATTTTTTAACTAAAAATCAAATTTTCCTTCTGCTACCCTCAGAGCTTACAATTACGATTTTTTTTAAAAATATCTACTGCAATGGTAGAAGATTAATAGAATCGTTGTCGCTGGAAAGATATTTCCTTGAGGTATTATCATAATATAGAAAACAGTGCTTGTTTTTTTATGAAGCGTTGAGATGACACTTCGTTTAATTCTCTATTCTTTCTTTATGTTAAAAGTGATCTAAGACACGAGAATAATTAAATCAAAGATTAAAAAATGTTTCCTTTGAAAATTAATTTTTAAAATTCCCACCAAAACGATTTCCGGCATTTGATTTGACTCTGATTTGACTTTGGAAAATTGGCGCGAATTTCAAAAATGTCTTCGGCGTGAGATGAGCGCGTCCAAGATGTAATTTAATAAAAACCGACAAGTACTATTCACAAATAGTTTGGATAAATATTCATTGGTGTTTGGCATTCGGCTCATGTTCCTGAATTTTTTTTTCTAATTCTTACAAAAGCCGAAGTAAGTGATAGGATATTTTAAGCTTAAAACACGTATATAAATATACATTGAATCTACAATTACAGTTGCAAATAGCCTATATTCATAGTTTTGTCAGCAGTGCGCTGGCAGGGTTATTTTTTTTTTTTATCCCAGACAAGATGCGCAATCGAACTTGTTCGATCCTCGGAAAGTCAGTTAAGGGTGTTGGAGCCAAGTTCTAATCTAAAAATTCGATTTCTTCATTTTACTCAACAAATATTAAATTTAGAATTTTTTCCCTCGGTAGAATTAATCAATTTTAAACTAAAATTATGCGTACAGAGCGATAAAATATCTAATTCAAATATTTTTTAAGTAAAATGAAAATATTCAATTTTGAAGTTAGATTCTAATTCTTCGTTTTATGCAAAAAGTATGAAAATTAAATATTTTTTCGCTCTGTACGCAGTCTTATATTTGAAAAAAGATTAGCGCTACAGAGCAAAAAAATATTTATCTATAATTTTCATTGGATAAAATGGAGATTGGAATTTTGAGCTTGACACTTGGGTCCAACGACCTTAAGGGTGTTGGAGCCAAGTTCTAATCCAAAAATTCAATTTCTTCATTTTACTCAACAAATATTAAATTTGGAATTTTTTCCCTCGGTAGAATTAATCAATTTTAAACTAAAATTGTGCGTACAGAGCGATAAAATATCTAATTCAAATATTTTTTAAGTAAAGTGAAAATATTCAATTTTGAAGTTAGATTCTAATTCTTCGTTTTATGCAAAAAATATAAAAATTAAATTTTTTTTCGCTCTGTACGCAGTCTTATATTTGAAAAAAGATTAGCGCTACAGAACAAAAAAATATTTATCTATAATTTTCATTGAATAAAATGGAGATTGGAAATTTGAGCTTAACACTTGGGTCCAACGACCTTAAGAATAATAATAGAAAGAGCATTTTTGTTACCATTTTGTTAAAATTAATCATCATTATCATTACTTTTATTAAACTTTTTAAAATTTTCGCCGCTTTCTTCTAACTTTATTTTACGTACGAAAATATTCCTCAGGCAGAAATAATTAATAATTAGTGAAAGTACGAAGGTCTAACGCATTGGCACTGAACCAGAGGAAATCTTTTGGAATTCGTTTTCTTTTCTTTCATTATCGATTTTTGATATGACATTAGAATAGATTTTCACCTCTTAAACCTGCATTGATTTTCTTTTTAAAAGAAATCTCAGCAGATTGACTTTTTTTTTTCGCAGAAAAGTTTACTTAGCAGAGATAAACGATGTGATTGTTCACTGTAATAACTATTAATGCGTTCGTATTGCTTTCCACAATTAAAATCGTCTTTCAGCATTACTCGACGATCAATAAAATTCTCGCGGCACAAATGGCACAAATTTAATCACAAATTCTGCAGAGGCTCCAGTTATCTACTGTCTTTTTCGAAGATTCCATTTCCCCAATTTTTCAGTTCCAGGGGCCATGCACCAATTGCGTAATGCTTTTAGAACGGAAAATCACAAGTTAGAAATATTTTTACTTGAAAATAAATCTGTCAATTGATGTTTTGAGTTTTTGCCCTTTTTTTTCAAAAAACTTTGAACGACTTATTAGGACAGAGAAAAAGCCTCAAATAATTTGTGCATGTCCCCTCAGGACATAATCGTTTATAGAAAAATATTTTCTTCATTTAAGAGGATTCTTCTCTTCTAGAAAATATTCCTCACAAATAAAGAGAAATCTTTTTAAAAGTAGAGGAAAATAATCTAATTCATAGAGGAATATATTTTTGAGAGGATTCCATAAAAGGAATTTTCCTCTTAAACGAAGAAACTATTTTTCTCGCTGTACTTATTTGCTCTCAATTGGAAGCCCACAATTTCCAAAATATTGGGATATTGTGGGCTTTTTTTAATTCCACTTAATTAAATAATTAATTATCTAAGTCTAGAAGACAGATATAGGTTTTGGTATGTAGATATAGCGAAACAGACATATAGACAAACAGACAGACAGACACTTAGGTACCATGCAATGTAGTATGTATGTGTATATATACGTTTAAATAAGGATACGCTATCCTAGAGGAAGGCTTAGAAGGCCTTTTCGGAACGCACACTTTCTCATTTTCTCACTCTTGCCTAAACCTTATTAATATGTATGTAATATCGAAAATTCACAGTATTTTAATACACGGGCCTCACACTTCGACTTGGACTCGCAGCCAAAAATATATGTGTTCTTTCGTTAATATATAGATTTATATAATATATAATATTTATGCGTGTCTCCTTAGCCTATTTTTAAAGTCATTTGTATAATAGATATATACGCGTATTTAATATAATCATTATCATTATTGTATATAATTACTCATGTGATTACATGTGTAGATAAAGGTATGCATACGTATATATGTACGTTTCTATTCGCCATCGTTCTGAAATTCTGTTTCAATTCAAACAAAGAGAGACTGAAGAAATGAGTACATTATATATTTTAAAAGAGATGGTATAAAAGGAATTTTGATTAGTTTATTGACTCTCTATATTTGATACTAATGGCCTCATATAGTCTCGAATTTCTTTTGTTACTTTAAGGGTGTTGGAGCCAAGTTCTAATTTAAAAATTCGATTTCTTCAGTTTACTCAACAAATATTAAATTTCGAATTTTTACTTTCTGTAGAATTCATCAATTTTTAATTAGAATTATGCGTACAGAGCGAGAAAGTATCTAATTCAAATATTTAGAGTAAAATGAAAATATTGAATTTTGAAGTTAGATTTTGAATTAAATTAAATTCTTCGTTTTGTACAAAAAGTATCGAAATTAAATATTTTTTCGTTCTGTACGCAGTCTTATATTTGAAAAAAGATTAGCACTACAGAGCGAAAAAATATTTATCTATAATTTTCGTTGAGTAAAATGGAGAATGGAATTTTGAGTTTAACACGTCCAACGCCCTTAAAATTAAACTCGTCAAAGCCTTGGCAAGTTTTTTTTAGTAATTGAATAATTGATAAATAAATCAATTTCAATTGCTCTTTTCTTGAAAAATGCAAGTTTTGAATGCGATCTTTGTACGTATTTCGTGCGACCAGCAGTTCCGAAAAACAAATCTAGAAACTTGTCATTTTTAGAACAAAGACTAGAATTGAGTTTCGAGTCTGACGAGTCGAGGTCCCATTCGTAAAAAGCGACTCAGCTTTTCTTGTTAAATAAGCTTTTTTTTTCATCTTCTAGGACTTTTGTTTGTGACTTTAATCTAGATACAACGCGAGAAGAGTATTTGAGTAAAATCGCACGATTAAGTGCCTTAAGTTTTATTTAAGTATAATATGACTTGAACACTTGTACTTGAATATAATTTATTATTTTTATTTTCATTTTCACTTTTTTTTTATGGAAGTCCTGATTCTTCCACTGTTCTTACAACTCGTGGAAATTATTTTTAATTATCCCAGTCGAGCTATTAGGACACAATTCGGGATGGATGAGATATTTTAATTAGTCACTTTTCTGGTTTGCTTTTTTTTCTAACGGAAGTCGTCTTTCCGTGGACCCTTTTTTTCACTTTCTTGGAATTTCGATTATTGGAAACCTTTCATCAGTTTCAATGATTCTCTAGGTCAAAAAGAAAGAGCAAATTTACGTGAAATTATGTAAATGCCAGCAATTATTGCTCAATTGCTTTTCAAAGATTATTTTTCATAAAATAGAGAAACAGTAACAAATTCTAAATCAATACTTAACAGATTTATAATTATAATCGAACCATTTACGTCACTTTCGGCAGATTTGTCATAACATATACAGCCACGGTAGATTCGAGTCACCTTAATCATAAGAGCACCCTATTCTCTCTTAAATTCTAAAACAAACTAAAATTGTACAATTTTGACATTTTTTTTATTGATTTATTTTAATATAATATTTTTATAATAATATAATTAATAATAGCAATAATAATAATATAATAATAATAGTAATAATATATAATAATAATTAATAATGAAATAGGTATCGTTACACTACTTAGGTACAGCTGCTTGATACTCTTTTTCCTTAAAAGAACAAAAAAAATAAAAATAAAAATAAATCAGAAAAAAACACTTTCAAAGGCCTCCCTTTCGGGCGGTCGCATCAGCGTAGGGCGCCTTAAAATTCTCGGTTCATTTCAGTAAAAAAAAAAAGCGAAAATCCCGCTCAGAAAATTCGCTTTGTCAAATCGAGTCTCATGCCTTGCGCGGATGCGACTACAACCGGAAATGTACAATTAATAACGCGCTTTTTTTTTACAAACCATAATAATCACGCTACGTTGGGGTATAAATAATATAATAATCAATGATAATATGCGGACACAATAATAATCTAGTATCAAGATACGAGAATGCACTTTTAGTTTCATTTCTGTAGTCCTTAACGCTTCACCGCTTTTACAGAACAATTATATCGCAGTACACAACATTTTTCATTGTTTCTTTAATATTTAGGTAAATTTACTTCGCCTTTCGACCGTTTCCATATGCCTTCGTTTACGAGTTTACACTTCGGTGTTTCGGTTTTTTTTTTCCTTCGAAATCTCCGCGTATCAGACATGCAAAGGGGTGCCTGCCTTACTATCCTAAAAATTCTGCCTTTAAAATTCTACAATAAAAAATAACGTGCTTCCTTACAACGCTAAAGTACCTGTATGCATGTACGTGAGTGTGTGTTTACGCGTGTAAATGCATGTGTGTGTTTTTTCGGATTATTAATTTTCTATATACTGCTTCACATTTACATTCTACGCGTTCAGTTAAAAGGTTTTTTTTTTTTGCGCTAAGAATCCATCTCGACTTGCTAACAATTCGAAATTGTTGAGTTTCGAATTTTTATTAAGTCCCGGATTTTAGAAGTCCTTTAATTGAATACGACTATGATAAGTATATTAAGGCCTTGCGATGAGATTTCTGGAGTTATGTAATACCTCATTGGCGATTTTCAACTGTTCCCAGTCAAAATTTTCACAAGATTTGAAATTAAATTCACATTTCCAAAGAGAGAATTGAAAGCTGAATGGAATTTCGAACCACGAGAAAATTTCTGATCTCGCCCGACAGACAAGAAGCATGAATCGAGCTCAGTATTTAAGAATAATGAATAATATGTTATAATAATAAAATTAACTAAATTATTACAAGCCATCTCGTTTTTCGACTTGCTAGAGAGCGAACTTTGAGTCGACGTTTACAATTTTTTGAGAGGATTTGTCGAGACGAGGTGACTTGTGTCGGTTACGAGAATTCTCAGAGTACCGAAAGAGAACTTCTATACGGAAATCAGACTAAGAAAAGGGCAACTTCTTATCTCCCGAGCGGGGATTTTAAAACTGCACTTACTCGGAAAGAGTCAGTTTCTTCCAGACTGTGTTATTATTTTTACAATTTCGTCAACTCGTGAAACCGCCTCTGCCCGGAAGGCTCGAACCTTAAAACTAATTAATTCTACGATTGCACGAAAGATAGAGAGAATTCTCTAAAAGAGTGACAATCAATAAAAAGTAGGTTCACTTGAATCCGTTTTCGAATAAAACTTGTGAAAAGCAAGACTAAAGGTTGATCTTTGGTGGATGGAATCCTTTCAATGGCACTAGGGTGCTTTAAGTTTTTAGTGGATAACAAATAGGAATCTAGTTTTCCCTATTTTCACTAAATTTCACTCTTTCAAAGTTTCTCTCGTTTCTGTCCTCGATAATTTTTCCCTAGCGATTAATACAGAGTAGGCGAAATTACAGGAACAAATTAGTGTGCTGGATATTGAGAAAGAAAAGACACAGGGTGACCAGCCTTAAGACACTGTGCGTAATTTAAAAAAACCTACTATCTTCCCACTCCCCCTCTTGTCACTAAACGAGAGCCTTACTAATAGTACGTAAATAAAATAAATACTTTCATAAACATTCGTTTAAGTATAGAATTCCCATTTCCGTTCCCACACCTTGCATTGACTTGGATAATAATCGTTAATATCAGTTCTATGGCTTAAAACAGTCTTAAATTTATATATGTATGTATGTATAAGGTCCACTAGGTCCACATGAGCATTCGCGCGTATCGATAAAAGGAAATGGAACAAAATAATCAAAGTACAGTCATGCGTCGAGCTCAGGTCCAATTAAATGACTGGTTTCGAAAGAGGTATTACATCGGAACAATCACGGACGAATTGTTTAAAGAATCGTTTTCTTTATTTCTTCTTTTTTTTTTTTTAAAAATCGCGGAAGACGGCGACCGCTAGAATCAGATTCAAAAAATATGAGTGTGACATTTTTGATCCGGCCCAATACAGAAAGATACTAACAAAATATTTTTTTTTTAATTTCTCAAGCTTAATCCTTCTCTGCAAAGGGAAGTTTTAGTCACAATCTTTTTCTATCTTTTGAATGTGGGTTGAAAATGTTCTACTTTAATACTTTTCTTTACAGAAGTTATTTTTTGTTAAAAAATTGTTTCTTGCGACAGGTTTTCAGTTTTGTTTTTTTTTTAATTTTAATTAACAAAATGGTTTCTTAGGGGATTAAAGGATTTGAACAAGCGCAGTTAAAATCTAAACATGCATCAGTCTTTTGATGTCTGACTGCGTTTACAGCTTCATTAGAATTCAGTTTCTTGGAATCAATTTGATTATGTGCCATATTTCGAAAATTAGAAACGAGTAGCGACGGTGATTCCGTGCTAAAATCTCCTGAGCAACTTTAAAGGATTCTCCGGGTCGCCGTTAGTTTGATATCATTTTCCTCTCACCTACCTCTGCCAACAATTTCGATTAATTTTCGGAAATATTGGAATGTCATTAAATATTGTAAATTTCGAATTTGGGATTCATCGAAATTATTGCGAGGTAGTTAACTGATAAAATCGAGTCAACAGTTGAAAATCGCAAGCGTCTCCAAACCCCGGGACTCATGAAAAAAGAAATGAAATAAAATATAACACTGAGTGATTTTAAATATTTAACGCTGATAAACTACTTCTATCGTGAAGACGCGCGCTATTTTAAATTTACGGCTTAAAAAATACTTAAAGTTAGGTTCTCAAATATGTTTCTCTTCCGGACATCTCTCTGCGCTGTTAATTATGTTTAAAGTGTAATGTAGGCGTGTGAGGGGACATGTCGCTGTTGATGATAATAAGAGGAATAATAGATCCTTATATGTATTACCATTAGCCTAAGCCATTAAAAATCTAGTTAACTACGAGAGAGAAATAGCCTAATGCTCACAACACAGTTTACACATAATATAGAGACCCTAATCAGTATTTTTACCTTACGGTGCTGTACTTGGTTTTTCTTCATCGTTAATACTCGCTTTTATGTAATTGGCATAATATATACTCACGATAATAATATTAATAATAGTAGCAATAATAATATATCCATATATCATATCATCGGTTAAATATACTTTTATATTATCGTTATTTGTGTATACATATATATAATATATTCTCATTCACTTTATCTGACATGGAAAAACCTCTGGAACTTAAATTTTTCATTGAAAATGAATCAAGTTTGCTGGGTTGAATATCCTTACTAAAAGAATTTCAATAAACTTCAAGAACTGTGCATGATAGAAACTAAATAAATTTATTATTGTCAGAATTTATTATTACAGAATGATTAAAGTTCTAGACATTTGCCCACATCTCGTACATTTTTTTTTTGCATTTTTCATCTTTTTCTTTTTTAAATGTATTAGTATTACATAGAGGGATCTTGGCGCTTCACAGATTTGTTTCACAGTGGAAAGAACACCGGTCAGTACAGTGAACAATGTCGTTCCCCTTGTTATTTATTATTCCTATCATTAATTAATCGTAAATATTAATAATATGTCCCTTCGAAGTCCAATCTAATTCCGTAACTAAAATTCCTCCCATTTCTCTCATACCTTGTCACAGCTCTAAAATTGAACGCGTACCCGAACATCTCGCGTCGATACCCGGGGTTCCTTTTTTTTTTCGAGATTTTCTTTATTTTCCTGCCTTTATATTACGTCTTAGTACGATTGAGGCTATCAACCTCGAATGAGAAAAAAAAATGCGCACCTTCTCCCAAGGATCGTCCACTAGGACACCTACGAATTAATCACACTTTGATATTTGACACGAAATTTCGATGAACACCGGTGAGAGTGGTCGATTTCGAAAATTGCCTCGCTCCTGACTTGAAATTGAAATTTGAAATTCAGGGCTAAGATCACAATTCGAAAATTCAATTCTCCCGTGGTTTGCTGTTTTCACCGTTTCCTCTCTCGTTCGCGAAATCGGAAATCACGGGTTTGCTGACAGAGATAGGGTTGAGGGTTGAGGAGGAGGGAGGCAGGGTTTTCCTTGAACCTTCTGAAAGAAGAAGAAAGGAGGGAAGGGGCTCCATAAGGTCACTTGTCGAATACTCTAAAAGTCTATTTTATTTATATATATATATATATATATATATATATATATTTTTTTTTCTTTTCTTTTCTCTTTTTCCTCTCATTAATCCTAATTAATTTACTTTACCCACGCACAAGCCTTGTGCACGCTGACGCACGTGTTTCTTCACTTAGGACTAGATTGAGGCAGGCTCTTGAATAACATGCAAGGTGATTGGAGGGTAGGGGTCGCGTGAACCGTTTGAACCACGATCGCGACTCGGATACTTCACGAAAGGGACTTTCCTTTTCTAAAAATCAAACGTTAAAGATTTTTCAAATTTCGGGATGACTAGTTTTCTACTCTGGGAATTGTAGACATTTTTTATTTTCCAACAGAGAATGGTGTCGAAGAGAAAAGCTACATTTATTTACCCTGTCTTGGAATCAAATTATATTTCTCTGAAAGATTCTTCCCTGGAAACAGAGACAATTTCAGGACCGTTTATGGGCGACAAGAAACAAGAAACGATCAGAAGAATATATAATCTTGCGACTTAGAAGCATCAATTACAGAGATTGAGAAGATATTTGAAGATTACGTATCTTGAGACCCTTCGGAATTTGCGAGTTTTGATCGAGTACCGCGGATCGAAGCCGGTACACAAATGTCTTAAACCTTTTTTTACTTTTCTTTTTTATATCCCCTCGTTAAATACGTATCGTTATAATATACTGAAAGCAAAAAGGCCACGCTCCACTCGTACACTGCTTACTTCGACTTATAAAATTACAGACTATGATTATTACTTAGGCACTGAAACATGGAAATTCCGTTTATTCTCTCTCTCTCGGTTTTTTAATCGACGCTCGTTCTCGATTGGATGCTCGTAATTGATTAATTATTATAGTCTAGAATGATCACTTGCTACTGGCCGGAGCTGACGACTTGAGAGTTTGGATCCTTTCGTGATAAGTTCGATAATGCATTCTTCTCTGGGCGGAGGAAAGCGTCGGAGGTCGTGACTCTTGGAAGAAAGAAGAGTCTTTGAAAAAGAAAAGTTTCTTTAAAAAGAAAGTGACAATTTTTGGGGAGAACGATTTTCGGCGGAAGATCGATAAGCGACTACAGCCAACTGATGAGAAAAAAGCGACTCAATAAAATCGCGCGTCGAAATTAGCGAAATTCAGTGTAAACTGGAAGAACGCTCGAAAAAAGTTTTAAACGAAAGAGCCTCACACGACCGAACGAGCTTGTCGCCAGAGAATTTTGAAGATCGATATTTTCTTGTGCAAAATTCCCGAGAAGGATCGAACGATATTTTTTTTGAGCGAGCGACCGACTTCGACTTTCCGAAAAGAAAAAAACGTAAGACGAAAGAGAGAGAGAGAGATAGATAGATATATAGAAAGAGAGATATATTAATAAAATGTATGTATATATATATAATATATATGTATGTGTGTGTTTATTTAGCAATATACCCTAAATACATATAGAATTATGTAAAATATTAGAGAGAACAAATAGAAACAACAATCGCAAATGCGTGCGAAATACAGAGGATCCTCGTAAATTTATCGATTAAAAATTAATTAAGTTAATTAATTATAACATGATTGGCAACACAATTAAGCGTATGACGGAGCAGCTGAGTTTCTCGAACAGTTACCCTCGACTCGATTGAAAGATTTCCATCCCCCTTTTATTTTTGACTGTCTCACGAAATTCTAATGGAAGAATCGATTGTTTCTTTATTTTTCCTTTATTTTTCTTCTCACTCGCTGATTAAGAGTTAAAAATACGTTAATTTTTTAATAATAATAAAAAAGAAAGCGTCATTTTATTGGCCGAGGTCGAGATGTCTTTCCTCTGCCAAAATAATGCTTCACAGCCTGGAGAGACCTAATTTGGCTTGGCGGGCGATTGAACCTTACTAATGAAATTTTTCTTTTGTACAGATCCTTTATGATCAAAAAACACTACGGGAAGTATTAATCAATGCAAGAATAGATTTACTCCGGGTGCTAAATAATAATGAAAAATCTCAAGCTTGAATTTCATTCGGTTCTCTCGCCACCTTTTTTGTCATTGGTCAAAAGTTACTTTTAGAACGTTATTACGAATTACGATAGGAAGAACAGCGGCCAGATATAATTAATTTTCGTGTATTATTGCCCCCGAAAGACGTTTATTGAACAACGATTTTCCGAAGTGCAGCTCACTAGATTGTACGATTTGGAACAGCGGCGCTCGCGATTTTAACGTTTTTTTTTTGTTTTTTTATTATTATTTTTTTATTTCCCGGTCAACTTTAAAACTTACTTTTCTTGGTACCTCATAGAATTTTGACTTTTGCTATCATTTTCAGCCTTACGCTATTCTGAAGTTCAGATCTTTTTGTCATTTGATTTCGAAACTTTTCAAAATTTGTCCACTTGGTTTCAGCGCCGCTCTCGCGAATACCTAAAGATTTACCGCGTACTTTGATTATCGTTAAAACGAGAGCTATAAGTATAGAGCCTATAAAGTAATTAACATACTTCGTTTTACACACTTAATTAGCCTTAGACGCTACCTAAGAACGAATTCCTCTCTAGTAATCCGGATAGACGCGATTGGGTGCGCTTTTCTCACAATTTTAATTCAAAAAGCTACATAAAACTAAGTCTCAGCCCTCCCCTCGTCTCTGTCAGCCACTCTCTTTCTTTTTTTTTTTTTTTTTTTACACTTTCATTCTCATTACCTCTCTATTTTCCTCTTAACTTTTACTCGAGTGCGTTTGTATTTTGTGTTTCTTCAAGTCTTTTTCGTAATTCGGAGTAATCGAACACGCTACCTCATGAAAACAAACTCAACCTGAAATACTAGACTAGAATCAAAATTTAAAATAATTCTTATTTTTAAAAAGGGAGTAAAATCTTGAAGACTTGAGTTTGTTTTCAGTAAGATTCCTCTTCTCAAAAATCAGGGAATTAAAGGACCTAAAAAGCTGTCGTGGGAAAATTTTCTCCTTTCACTTCCTTTTCTCTACCCAGATTTAAATCGTACTTTCTCGATGGGTTAGAATATAATCTAAAAATATGTTCGATATTGATATTCTGAAGTAACATTGATCCCTCGTAGACGTTTTTTTTTGGCTTCGAATGAGCAGTGATAAGATTTCGCTACATGTCCCTCCCTCTCTCCTTTTTTTTTTTTTCTACACTCGATACATAGAGCGATATAATATACGGATACACATATATTACAGAGGCCTACGTAAAAAGAATTTGTCGCTATTCAAAGTAGTGCGCCTAAATTGAAACTTAAGCTTAGAAACTTAAGCTTAACGACTCGAATTAAGTAGTGGGTACAATAGCAAGGACTATTTGACATATTTATTGCACGTGGTGATCCGAAATTTTCGGCTCACCCCCCCTCCCCGCCCATCTATCGTTTATAAAAAGCCCCTTGTTAAAAATCGCGTTCTACGTCTTTCTCTCTCCATTTCTCGGATATCTTAGTAAAAAAATTCTGAGGTAGTTCGCTATTACATGCTTTCTTGTTTTGTTTTTTTTTTTTTTAACTTTTTCGTTGAATCGCGTCGTGAGAGTTCCGCGAACTTTAAGAATACCGCTCTTTATTCGTCAGGTACACCAGATTTTCGTGTCTCTTAACTGTTTTCCAGTTACATTTTTCCAGCTTCCCTCTTCCCTTGTTACAAGAGTTGCACTTCTATCTTTGATAAGTAAAGATAAATTTGAGATCACAGGTTCAAAGAGCGTAGTTCTTTAATTATCGTCCAATCGAGAATTGATCAAGTTCGCCGAGGCCCTACAACAATTATTACTTCTCTCCCTGATTAGTTGCTTTCACCACAAATACTGCCAACTCAATAAATCTCCCAACTTCCATTCACCAAAAAAGATTAAATATCAAAAAACAAATCTATAAAATTTCTGAAAAAAGTATCACTCAAAATGATATTTAAAAACGTATATTTAAAAACGAATATTTAAAAAGTACAATAAGAAACAAAAGCTAATAACATGATTGACAGCTCGAAACAAACATTGGAGTTGGTGGGTCGAGTTACAATTTTTTTAGTCAATCCCCTTGTCTCTATGATTACTTTATAATACTGAAACGCTTAGGCCTCGAACGCGATCACAAACAGTAACAACCGTCTTTTGGAAACAGAAGTAGATTCAGGCCTCTGCGAAACTTATTCCTTCCCGCTAGCGAATAACTGGATTAAAACAGGAGCGAATCCGTAGCGCGATTTTATCAAGGAGCCTTCTTCGGAGGTGAAAACGAAAACACGTTTTTTATTTTTTCACAAAACTTCTCATGTCCCTGACCATATTTAGTAATGCTGACTGCAATCAGCCTGGAATGAACACTCGCGAAATGTAATCTACGACTTAAAAGGAAAATAGTCTAGGAGCGAGTCCCAAAGAAAACGTCGTGTCTCTCTATTTGATGTATCAGTAATTCATGAATTTAAATTTCGTATGTATTTAGTTTGCGTTGAGCGCGGAAACACACTACGTAAAAGTGTGAGAGGTTTTGAGACCTTTTACGCGTCGAATCATTATTAAAATTATTATTAATATTATTATTATCGTGGATGTGTACGCGTATCAGTGTATACATATATATATATTTATTTATTTATCTTTTATATATATATATATGTTATATATATATATGTTATGTATATATATATTTTTTATTTATTCATTATATCCCAAAGTTAATTATCGCTTACTACAAATAAATACCCTTATGTGTTACTCATTAGTTACAACTAGGATTCACGTACTCTTGATTTTCTCCTTTCATAAAATTTATCTCGTTAGTCACACCTACGTAATACTAAATTTGAACTGAATTCAATCCGCCGTCGATGAATTATCACCGTTATCTTTTTTTTTCTTGTTTTTGTTTGTTTTTTTTTTTACTTTTAATATCTTCCACCATCGTTTTCGGTTCCCTCATGCGTTACAATTTGGAAGAACGATTTCCCCCTCTCCTGAATACAATTTATTGCGCGAGATCGAATTAATACTTGAGTCTTGCTTCGTTTAGAAAACGTCTCGCGTTTATGTTTTGTCTCGTGTGTTGCCTTTTTTAATAATCCATTTACTAGCGAAGCACATTAATAATTTAACACGTATATATGTTTAAAAAAACGACCAGAAAATTAAGGTACCGTACACGTTAAAGCACATATATGTATATAACAACGGTAGCTCGCAAAATATCGCAATGAAGTAGTAGTAATATTATTTAGTAGTAACAGTCGTAGTAACAATAATGGTAAGTAGTAGTAATAGTTGTTGTAATAGTATTGGTAGTAATAGTAGCAGTAGTAATAATTTATCGATTAATCGATAACATTAATGCTTTTTTTTTTTCAATTTTCCTATTCATTTCTTAAAGAGCATCGAAAAAGAAGTGACGACGACGCTACTTTCCCTAAAAGAGAATCGAATCAAAAAATCGAGAGGTTTCTGGGAAAGGAATAATCGAGTACGTCAGGTTGCTTTTCTCACAAAACACAGACACCCTTTTTTTTTCATCTCCGGCACGCATTCATCACAATCGCGAGATTTAAAATAAATAACAAAGACAAACAATAACAAGCTAGCTAATTCAAGTCGTTGGTATCGTTTAGTACACATCGTTTTGAGTATTATCAACAACATAGTAATTTATATATTACAGAAATAATAACAAATTACTTTATTTGTTATCCTATTTACTATCGACAATAATTAAGGAGACAAAAGTGCCTGTTATGTGAGAATTCGATTCAATATCCCAACGTACTCTACTCTCTCAATTCCCTTCAAGAATTGAACAAAAAAATGTAATAAAGACGACCTCGGGGTTCTCGAAAATTGAAGAAAGAAAAAAAAAGAAAAGGCGCGACATCCTACGTAGATTAAGATCACTTTCATCACAAAAAACCCGTTTACGCCTAAAATTATGCTTTGATTCTACGTTTAATTTTAGCTCCTGTTATTTGGTCGTGTTTTGAGCAGGTCGTCCCTTGACGACTGGAAATTGGGGGCAGGGGATGGGGGGGGGCTCTGGAGAGAAGAAACAACCGAAAGCGTAAACTCGAAACTGGCCTTCAGTAAATTGCACTAAAAATTCTCTTTTAAGAGGAACATCGATTAGAGAAAGTGATTTTTTTTTTAAGGCAGTTTCAAGATTGAAATTATTCGAAACACAGCAAAACTTAATTTACTGGAGTTTTCGCAGTGGTGCAATGATGGAGACATAATGAAGAACGGCAGGTGTACACAACACATTGAACGAATACGTGCACGTAAGTGTGTTTGCGGATATTGATAATAAAATACTAAACGGAAAACGCTTATTGACTAACATGGCATGTGAAATCAGATCCTAGAGACTATGAACGGTTAACTGTCTGGAAAACTGGGCGAGTCGCTCGCGAATTTCTCTGATCGAAAGAAAGGCGGTAAAGAAATGTTCGAAAGAAAGAAGAAGACGCAGAAACACGGTTTCTCCCCTTGATTTTCTCTCGATTCTAACTTTGTGGATATTTACTTCTCGACTCTACTCTGATCTCTTTCCTGTTCTTTTTTCTTCTTTTACATTCTCAGTAATATTTGTTTTTTGCCGTCTGTTTATTTAGTCCCTTAAAAATTACGCGAAAAGACAAACGCCAACTATTTTATATCTTAGAACAACGTCTCTCGTCAGACAAGACACGAGAATATCACATTGTAGGTGTGTTTTTTCAACCTTAATCTTAATTAATTAAACCTTAAAATTACCGCCCTCTCGCCTCTGAAACCCCTAAACCCTTAAGTGTAGTGCGCGAGCGCGGGTATTTTTTTTTTTTTTTTTATTCTTTACGCTACTTTAATATTGTATACGTATGCATATAGATTACGGTCGTACCCTCGACTATCCTCCCCTTTGATCCTTCGTTAAAACCGTTTCGTTTTTATCCTCTATTCCTTGGTCTTCAATAGAAAAAAGATGCGATCGAACCTATCTTTGATATTCGAAGAGTTTCGAAAAATAGGAGAATGAAATGTGTTTTGCTTGCTTGCTTTGTTTTACTTTTTTTGAGAATCTTTAAGTTCACGCTCAATGGAAAACTGGATTTCACTGGTGGTACGACTCCATACCACAATTCCCTACTTGCTTTCTTTTTTTTTTCTTTTTCTTCTTTTTTTTTTCTAAATATGTTTTCTCATCGAGACTGTCTACATTGATCATGAGCATCTGCACAAGGTGATATGATTGATTCCAATGTAAAAACAGCCTCGAGTCGAGGAACGCATTAAATGTATGTATATAATGCGTGTACTTTGTGCAATTCTACGACTCAAAACCCAATTTTGCTCCTCTGCAATTTCTGGATCGTTGTACGCTCTCGCATTTAAAAAATATCTAACAAAATATAGTAAAATATCTTTATAAAATATTTTTAACGAATGATTGATTGGACTATTTAAAAATTTAATTAAAAAAAAGCACGAGATTCTACAGAAAAGCAAAGTGGCTCTTGCGTTGTAGTGTGTAGTTTCGTGTAGTTTTGTGTAACATACAGCGCATGCCAAGCTACCCGCATATACTTTTTCCACAACATTCAATAATGGACAAAATTCGCTAGGAGGGTAAACCTACGAATAATCATTAAATGATAATAAACAAATAGGCTAATAGCTCGTCATAAATATATTAATATTAAAAATCGTATTGTTTCCTCTCCTTAGTCGTACTAAAAGTATATATTTATCTACGTGAACCGGAGGAGGTCGCTGTGAATATCTACGCGTACTTCATTTTCCCAGACTCTATTATTTAAGAATCGAGAAGATTAAAATTCCGTTGTTCTCAACAACATTCGCGATTAGACCAATTAAGCCGAGCGATCAAAAATATATAGGCTGTACACAATAATCGATTTTGTACGCGTAGAGAGACACACGTTTATTTCATTGCTTACTCTTATAAAAGTATTTCATCTCTTTAAAAGAGTACGTCTCTTATAAAAGTAATATTTTCCTCCTCCTGCTTGTATGCCTCCGTCCTTTAACCGTTTAATTATTCCTTAATCATCGATTGAACGTTGGTAAAGATTAATCTGGTAAGAGACCCTAGGTGCCTAAATTCAATATTATTATCACAACAAATATCTTCCTACTGTTCTGAGAAAGTTTCATCATCGTCTTTGATTCGATCAATAAATATAACTCATCCACGAGCTGCGCTGCACTCAATACTTTTCTCTCACGTTCTTTTCTTTCATTTTTTTTGTTTTCGTTTTTCGAGTTTTCTCTTTCCAGTCGCATTGAAGTAGTCGGTAACGCGGAGCGCTTTTTGCCTTTGAAAGAAACCTTACAACCTTCGCACGACCAGGCAATTCTGTATTGACCTTCAACATTAAAATATAGTTAAAACACTTACGCGGTACCTTAACACCTACAACTAAGAGCCATTAGAGTCATCCGTAAGAGCCCATAAGTCGTTATACATTTATATGGATTTACCGTGATACTTAAAGTTCATTCTCTTGATAGGAATAAAGGTTGCTTGTGAAATTCTTAGTTTCTCATAATATACAATTTATATATAAACAATAAATTTATATATATATATATATATATATATATATATAATTATATGTCTAAAGTACTTAGAAGATAGTACTTTTTTATGCACTCATAACTCACGAACACATTACCCAGTGTTGTTTTTTATTTTTTCTCTTTTTTTTTTTTCAAGCGAAACGAGAAAAAGTACGTAAATCTGAAGTATGTGCATTTATTAATGATGCAAATTACAATAATATCCATATTCACAGGCAATTATGCAAGTAATATAACGTCTATTTACAAAAACGGCTATTTTATTTTCAGACTCTGCCAATTTTTTTTCTTATAATAATCGATTAATGTTCTTTCTATACACTTATAGAATCGTCTCTATATTCTTAGTACTTGACTCTCGCGCACGCGTGCAATTTTTTTTTTTTATTAAAAAAAAGGTCATTTTTAAAATTAGCACCCACTGTCCATTTCAGAATTATGCTCTCGGTATTGATAGATCTTAGTTATACTTGCTTTTTTTTTTAAATACAAATACTTCTGAAAATATTAGTTTCGTTTCTTAAACTGACTAACGAAACGAAATACCGTAGCATAATTCTGAATGTTACAACAAAGGGGACGTCGTGTGTATTTTTCACTTTTAATTAGTTGATCAGGTACTTTCGACACTGAGTGTGTGGCTTGTGCCGTAAATAAATGTGTAATTAAATGTCTAAAGTAAAATTTATTTATGAAATTAAATTGATTTCATTAAATCATCAATATGTAGTTTAATTAAAGTGAAAAATCTCACTTTGCAACCTTTTATTCCTGCAAAACGCATCGTAAACATGATAATTTTCTTCATAGGAAGGCAGAGCGCTAATATATACCGGCCAGTACTTAATGCCACCACTACTTGACTCAAATTGAAGCGCAACTTTTTTCTTTAGTTAATATTTGTGTTTCGTTTCCTCGCCACTTAGCGCGTTCGATAATATCAATTAAACTCTACATTAATAAATGGTACAGAGACACACTGGACATTGGCACGACAGGTGGCATTTAGATTTAATATAGAATAAAATTTACGTTATTGCGATAACATTTGGTATCGTTGCGTCGTTGTCCGGTCGGCCTGTCGGTTTCTTTGTCTGCCGCTGATCGTTACCGAGTCGGCGGACAACGACGTCAATGCTTGTTTAAGGTTTCTTTCTTTTGATTAGATTGATACAGTCTAAGTTTGATACTCGCTGCAGTCTTCAACTGTCCAGCAAAAAATGGAACACTCTTTAAACACGATCGGAGACCTTGGGCCTTGGACTTCGATGGAAACTCCTTTGCCCTTCTCTCTCGTTTCTTTTTCCAAAAATCTTCGTTCATTCTTTAAAATCAACTTTTATCACTATTTTTTTAAAATCATTTCTTTCAAATACAACACTCTTCAAACACTCGACTCCTTAAATGCATGACTAAAAATCGAGTAAAGCGCTACAGCAGTTTCCATCGAAACAGATCGCACACATGTATATTTACTCGCCCCACAAACGGAAAATTAAATCTGAGCGTAGTAAGTAGAGATGCGTGTCGTTAAAATTATGTTTCGCGTTTAAGCTCGCGATTCTTCGGTCCTTTGTGACTTTTCTTTTCCGTAGGTGGGGGTCAATATACGAAGGTAATTTAAGTAACTCGTTTCTAATAATTGCGTCCCTAACGTGTATGTAATTGACGTTTCGAGAAGACTCTTCGACTGTATCGTTCCACGCGTAACGCCGATCGCATCGCGAGAAACAGTCGCTGTGGACTCGCGAACTTATTGAAATACACAAAAGCAGACACGATCGGGCTAACAGGTTATTGCAATGAGACGGTGATAAGGGGGTCTCGAAAAAAGCAGAGAAGACAAAGGAAAACGAAGTTTCTGACTATGATTTCTCTATGGACTTCACTTGCTGTAGTCCATCTTTTCTGCGTCGCACAACCTGCGTTACATACTGAGTATTCGGGTCAAGTGGCTTGCGCTCTACATCAACTCACCTCCCAGAAGATCTCCGGGCAAGTACGAGTTGAGAGAACTGGGAGTTGCTCGTTGCTGGTCACTGCTGTCGAGGCCGGCGTTACTCCAGAGAGAATTTGTGGATGGTGGAGCACCCCAGAGTTGGCTAGAGCTGCCCCCCCAGGTGTCAGGAGGCTGAGCGGCCTTATTCGTTGGTCGGAGGCCCCAACCAGTGCCTCCAGATCCGCTTGTTTGTTGCTGACCTCCATGACTTAGCTGCTGTAGCAGTGTGTGAACTTCACCGTCACCAGGAGATTCTGCGAATATCGTCGTGTTACCAAGGACGCAATTATTCAATGCACCTTGAGCCTGAAATACAAACATTAACATATTTAGTCTTCATGTTATCTTCTCAAATCCTAAAAAAAAAATAATAATAATAATAAATAAATATATTAGTTCAAGAAAATAAAGAACTTGAACTTGAATAGATAGTCAAATCGGTACTAACCTTAATAGCTTCATCTCTAGATGAGTACTTAGTAAGCGCAATTCCGTGATTCAGGTATAGCCGGAAATCTTGTACAGGTCCATGTTGCATACAAAGGGTCTTTAGAGTTGAGCCATCAATTTGGGGTGTCAGATTTTTCAATAACAACCAGGTAGAAACCCAGCCAGCGTTACCGCCTCCTCCTCCGGGCTGAAGACCCCAGGAACTTGCTGATCGACCTACGGAGCTCAAACCACTCCAGCCGTTGCTAGCATTTCCTATACTACCCTTGCTACCCAAACCTGGTGGTGGTCCACGAGCTTTGCTCATCGGGGCGCCCCAAAGTTCGGAGGTCACTGCTGTTGGTGGAGGTGCAGAATCGCCCCAAGTGTTCTTTGCACTGCTAATATTGAAACAAAACATTATTTTCACCATGTGTATGCACAAAAAAAAACTACATTAGATAAGTCTAAATTTTTCTAATAAAGTAATTTTTCAAGACTTACCTAGTAAATGCACTAGGTGTGGTGGCTGGTGGATTGAAACTCCAAGTGGAATTGCTGAGACTAGGAATAGAAGTTTCAGCATTGACTTGTGGTGGTGGCGAAGTTTTCGTGCTTGAAGAGAAAATCGCATCAGCGTCCTTGATGGCAGCCAAGGAAAGTGGTGAACGGACCACTGAGCCGGGAGTAATGCTAGGATCGTCTTCGATACTCTTCATCTGCGTACCCTAGAATGATATTACATATAGATGGACCTGGACCAATCTTACAAACTACTTTCCTTATCAACTAATCATAGTTATCACCAACACTGTATCAGTCTATTCTTTAAAAAAATCTTAAAACTAATAAAATTCTCCGGTATTGGGAGTGGATTACCTTCCACGGCTTGCCGGGTTCAAATTCCGGAACAAGATCAGTAAAAGCAGCACCTCCTGGTTGCCAGTCTTTGCCGTCCGTGGAATCGCTGTTTCCGGCATCGGGCCATCCGCTATCTCCGAGGCGCGAGGACCAAGTTCCGTCGCCTTGACCTAGCAAGGGATTCATATTAGGACTACTGTGTGATTGAGAGAGACCACCAGGAGTCACGGGGGGTTTGCTAGTGGTACCAGGAGCTCGGGAAAATTCATTGGCGCCAGAATCTCCGTCTTTATCAATTGAGGGCAGTTTCCATTGGTTTAATCTGGATTGTTGCTGACTCTGCAAAGGGTGATACATTTAATCAGAATAAATAACACTTAAAGCAATAATAAATAGAAGCTTAGCACTCTGTGCCACTTAAACAAGTACCCAAAGTATCTATTTAAAAAAAAGTTCCCATAATTTATATGTACTCACTACTGGTGGCTCTTTATTCATTGCTAGATCACTGAAGGAGTTCTGAAGAGCGCTCATAGGATCATGAACAGGAGCTTTGTAGTAATCAGAAGTTTGAGATGGTGCAGCTGGATGTTGTTGCTGTTGTTGTTGTTTCATATAAGTTGCTTGTTGAACAGCGATTTGATTCTGAAGATTAGTGATCTGTTGTTTTGTTTTAGTAATCTGAACACTTATCTGCAAAACCGTCTGGTTGTTTCCTTTCACTGAACTTTGAACAGAATGTTGCTGATGCAATTGCTGTAGAACCTTGATCTGCTGCAGGAGTTGATTCAAAAGAATTAGTGTTTGAGGTGCCAGAGGTTGGTTCAAAATTTGATGATTAAGATAACCCTCCTGAACTGCAAGTTGAATTTGTTGCACAAGCATTCGTAGTTGCTGGGTACTGGGTTGATTTTGCGGGGTTCTGGATGCCTAGAAACAAGAATAATTATCATTTTCATTTGGTCTACACTCGCCCTCAGTATGAATTATTCATGAGTAATGAATAGACAAAATGCAATATCTTTCTTTGCAACTAAAATACTTCTTTAATGCAATGAAACACTTGACTCTTTAAAAAAATAAGTCTAAGAAAATATTTTATCTCTCTTTGAAACGAAATGACTTTTTGCGAAGAAATATTTCTATTACTTACAAATTTATTGTGTCTACAAAAAAGACATGCAAAACTAAAAGACTCTTACTAAAAATCTTCAAAGGACAGATGAAAGTTCTTTGAATTGATCAATCTAACATTTACATAATTTACTAGACTTTTATTTAATAAATGCCTTTTTTTTCTCCTTTAAATATAATTTCTAAACCTTAAAATATTATGTTTCTACATTCAACAAGGCTCTTTCTACATGCATAAAAATCAAGCCTCTAGAAAAAATCATGCAAAAGATAAAAGGCATGGAGACATTTCAAATAGAAGAAGAGAAAGTAAACTCGAAAATGTCAATTACTTTGAAATTTCTGAACAAAAGTAAGGGTCAAGCATAGCCTTTCAAGCAACTATAACTAAAAATTTGAGTATATATGTATATATCGCTCAGGTCTAGGAATATCCACAAATAGCGAACGTCGCCTCGCAGAGGTAAAAAGAAATTTCAAAAAAGGTGAAATGAAATTACTAGATTGAAAATGAAAATAGTCTGATTGGAAACAACTTTTGGAAGAACCAAGAGTCAACTTTATGATTCAAGCAATATAAGAATGTAAAGGGAGAAAGCTAAATGATATAAAATAAATAAATAAGAATGCTTGTTCCGGACGTCAGGTAGTTCACCTGGTTAAAAGGAGGCTGCGGTGCATTGGAACTGGGCTGTTGTTGCTGCAGTTGAACAGCTGCCTGCTGTTGTTGTTGCTGCTGGAGTTTGAGAAGGCTGGCACTGGCCACCGAACCACTTACGCCGCCAGTAGCCGCCCCGCTGGGCACTCCGGCCCCCTGCATTACATACGAACACCCTGAACCCCTCTCCCTTCCTAGCCTTCGATCCCTTCTCTACCACTAATTTAAGCTAAATAGATACAGCTTTTCACATAGAATCCATCAGTAATAAAGATTTTACATCTTATTGCAAGGAACAGATTTATATTTTATCTAACATATTCCTATTTTGACTTCATTATTTCAAGAAATAATGAAAAAAACTTTCTAAAAAAAATTGTACTATATGTAAAGCTGTAACTCTTACTAGTCAGACAAACCTGGCAAAAACCTCCACCACGTATTTATAAAATTAATTGTCCATTGGGCCAATCGTGGAAAAGTGTTAGGTCGAACAAAACACCCATTAGAAATTTAAGTTGCAAAACCTTCGCCTGTTATATGATGCCACTCAAAACCACTTTCAATCACACAACATGCATATTTTGCTATAGCTACCTTACTAAGAAAACGTGAACACAACACGTCTCGTGTCACAAGTTTACAGTCAAACTCAAACACCCTGGAGCATCTGAGTTTCACACAAAAGTGGAGAAACTAAGAGACGCTCGAAAGAGAATTCCAGTTTCTCCGTGCAAGAAGAGGGATAACAAGAGAAAAAACTTTCGAGATATCAGTGCTTTGCAAAATATGCAGTTTGATTGCTAGTTTCCACCAGGATAGATGCTCGTTAAGAGAAAAAAGTTTTTGACTTACCGGAGGGAATGACATCTGTTGCGCGACATGGTTGAATCTCGGATAAGCTGGTGCTGCGCTTGCCTGATTTCCAAGGTCATACCCAGAATGAGCGTCGTGGCGACGCCACTGATCCAAAGGACGAACCTGGCTCAGAAGTTCTTGAGCCTCGTCTCTGTTCATCTCACGGCTTCGTAAAGCAGCTTCCACATCTTCCTTCTGCAAATAAAAAAGAGATTGATTTCCAAAACAATCATTTACTCAAAATTGGTCGTAAAGCCCGGTGAAAAACATTTGGAAAATATCACAAATACAATACCTTGTAGCCCATTTCGCACAACGAACGGAATTCTCGGCTGTTCCAAATAACCTCCTTTGTTAGGGTTGGTTTTGAAGGATGACCCCAACTGGGTGAAGGGTCCATATCAGAATCGGCCCAACTTCCAGCAGGTCCCATTGGCTTTGGTTTGTGAGCAGTGGGACCGCCCCACGATGATTGATTCAACTGCGGTTCATTCCAAGCTGTAGGTCCCTTAGCTTCCTCCCAACCCGCAGGAGCATCATGAGGGCCATCAGCCCAGGATCCGTTTCTACCGCCTGGTCCACTTGGATGATTCCACATTGGACCGCCGACGTCTGGCTTCATGCCTGGCTGACCTGGCATTCGGTTTTGTGGCATTCCTGGAGGACACTGCATTCCTACAAATTAAACATAACTTTAAGCATAAACAAACAAGAAATGATAGTCACCACACACACGGTTTCATGTTCTTTATTAAAATTTCCCTAAATTTCCATAAATATAATTTCAAACATACCTCCACGTCCTCCAAGATTCTGAGCTGGCAAATCTTTCCAGTGTGAGACTTTAGTTCCTGGCATGGCGCGTTGGTTAGCTCCTGGATTAGCCCAGAGACTAGTGCCATCGTCGTAATTCGGAACATTTCTTCGTTGAGTTGGTGGAGATGGTTCTTCCCACCCGGATGGTTTACCACCAGGCATCATATCTTTCGGTGGAGGACCAGCCCACTGATTCATGCTAGACGGATTGATCATTTTCGCCGGTGGACCGGATGGATGCTGATGACCCATCTGATGATGCGGAGGTCCAGGAGGTCCACCCCACATTGCATCAGCGTTGGCTCCATTCAAACGTCCAGAAATTCCGCGTGGATCTCCACGCATATCTGCCATTCTTGGGTCGCGTGCCATTGGGTCTATGACACGGATATGTTCTCTCGGATCGAGGGTCATACGATGATCTCGAGGATCGCGCATCTCACGCGGATCCACGGATCGAATGTCTCTCGGATCACGGGGATCGATTCTTGGATCGCCCCAGTTGGATCCTCCGCCTCCACCACCGCCGGTTCCTCCTCCGCCTCCACCTCCTCCGCCACCTAATAAAAAACGCAATCATTCGAATTTGAGTTAGGTTTTCAAGTTTTAGCTCTACATCAGACTTGACTTTACACTGAGAATGAACGAGTAGTAATGCTAAAATAAATGTGCTGTTTAGATATATGTAATACAATTCTCAAATATCAATCAAAGATACTTCTTTTTGAAAACATGCGTTTTATTTAAAACATTAATTTTTTAAAGAAGCTGTGGCTCGAGAATAGTTACTTTAATTTATCGAGGAAACACTTCTTATCAAATAAACTTGTTTCATCATTCAATATCGAGGACGAATTAAAAGCAACGACTATCACGCAAGCGAGACGAGCACAGTTTTATTGAAGCAAAATTATACTCGTAAAAAAGAATGCAAAATCAAATCGTTCAACAAAATCAAAAATACCCCCTAAATTGAAAAAAGCTACGTGAATGCCGGAGTCTAATAAATGCTAATAGACAGAAATATAAACTAGGGAAATAGCTTAAATAGCTTAATGCAGGATAAAGCTGCAGCTGATAATTCCAAAAGAGAACTTGTACATTTCTTGGAAAGCTTAACCTCGTCATTAAATTAGTTTTAGTAATATCTAATCAATAAAAAATTGCAGCAAAAATACAAGGAAAAAACTTTAATTTGAGTTTAATCTTAAAAGCAAAAATTGGCGACAAATCGATAGAACCAAAGAACTAACTTCTTAGTGTCAGTAGCGCTTTTTTTAAGCTTTCAGTAACAGACTGATTTTTAATTTTAACATCTTATTAAAGGCAAGTGGCAGATCTGACTTTAGCGATATATATTCTACTTATTTACTAGTAAAAGAATAATAAAAAGAATTTTTTATTCTAGACAGACGTTCTTTAATAATTAGTACATCTGTCTGATATCGGAAATTTTTTTAAATTATTATTTTACGAGTAAATAGGTGGAATATATACTGCTAAAATCACTTTTTCTACACGCCTTTTAAGAATTCCAAATCGGATCAAAATTGTAGGCTGTAGACGGCAGCCAATTATTAAAAGCTCGCAGTCTGACCATTTAAGGCAATGTAATACTTTACCATAAGAGCAAATTAGTTATACCAATTATACGTTCATAATAATAAATATTTTTAGCTAATAAGTATCAATAAACCTTCGTCTACATGAGACGAAGGTTTATTGACTCTTATTAGCTAAAAATATTTATTATTATGAACGTATAATTGATATAACTAATTTGCTCTTATGGTAAAGTATTACATGCCCTTAAAGTAAACCCAAGAATTGAATGCTTTGTCGTTTGCACATATCGAAATATTTAATAGATCTGCTATTTGTTAAGATAAGCACGAAGAAAATGTGTAAAATTCCGAAAAAATAGTACGGCGAATATTGAGATTAAAATTGAAATTTAGACAATCATTCCTGTTAAAGGAGTTGGCATCTCCAGCCTTCACTAGCATACCTCCCCACATACCGGTTTGGTTACCGGTAGCACCCGGCCACTGAGGCGTGTTTGGTTGACTAGGTGCGGGTGCTCCAGTCCACATGTTGGATGAATCGGCAGTTTCATCATCTTCGCCCCAGGTTCCGCCAATGTTGGTTGAGGGAGTATGTCCCCAAGGAGTTTTAGCTTGTTGTTGGGGAGGTGGTTGTCCACCATTGCGCAAATTTGCTTCCCAGAGTTCGGTACCGTTGTTCACTGTTGGCTTCCACATTGGCACGCCATCTTTGGTTATATTTGGCTCTGGAGATGTAGGTACATCCCAGTTAGTGTCTTGGTTCACATGTTGCTATAACAAAATGAAGATGAGGAGTTAGAGAATGTTGGTTAGTTTGTTAACTTTCGGGATCTTGAATGTATCAGATATTTTTCACACTACTTGTTTAGCTACAGCAAACTGTAGCTAAACAAACTTAATTTCTGATAAGACTGGTTAAAGATTACATCTGTGCAAAAAAGTTGTCATATTATGAGACAAATTGCGGGTGCGATGTAACATTTATCTTTGAGTGATCTATTTCTTATCAAATGTGATAATAGATAAGCGATGAACGTGTTAAGAATACAAATTTAGAGAAATTTCTTTAAATTCCATGAAATCTCTTAAAGTTTCATTAATTCTTTTGAAATTCCTAGAAACTTTTTTAAATTCCTTAAACTTCCACGGCAACATTAAAAATCTATTAAAATCTTTTGAAATCTTTTAAAATTCAATGAAGGTCTTTAAAATGCCTTAAAATCATATACTTCCCTAATTTCTCTGACATGAGGTCAGTCTGATACATTAAAAAAAAATACAAAAATATTTTTAACAAATAGGCTAATACTCACGCAGCCCCAGCCATCCTGACTAAAGAGTGCCTCCCTCATAGTATTGAGTTGTTCCAACTGTTGCTTGGTTGACGGATTGGTGGTAGTTGGCGTGGTAGGAGCAACAGGTCCCTGAGCAGGATTTACAATTTGATTGTTGTTAGCATTGGGCGTGGCCGAGGGTTGCTGTGACACGTTGTTGCTATTATTGTTTTGTGTAGTAGAATTGGGTCCCGGACCAACAGGATTATTTGGTTTTCCTTGAGGCCACTGGCCATTGTTCTGATTGTTTCCTTGGACTGGATTGTTCGGTTGAGAAGTTGGCGGTCCAGATTGTGTGTTCGGCGGTTGATTCGGGTTGTTGACTTTGTTGACATTTCCTTGGTTGCTTTGAGTCCCTGGTGGGCCTTGATTTTGATTGGGATTTCCAGTAACGGATCGATTGACATTGTTTCCACCCCAATTGTTGGGAGGTCCCGCGTTTCCTGGAGGATTTCCTGGAGTTCCACCCCATCCTGATTGTGTAGCATTGTTGTTGTTGGGAGTTGTAGCTTGAGTGGTTCCCCAATTGGCAGTTCCACTAGTGTTGAGTGAACTCTCTCCACCGCCCATCAAACGTAAAATTGAGGGAATGCCCCATCGTCGTTTATAATCAAGAATCGGTTCAAGAATTTTGTTGCATGTACGTATCGGTCGGCTAAAAAGAGTATTCAAGGCATCCTTCAGTCGTTGACGTTCAATTTCACATTTGTCTTTGTCGAATTTGTAAGCTTTTTGATATGCTGGAATGAGAGTGCGAATATAGGCGATCAGTCGCGGTGATTCGAGTTTTTCGGAGAAAGATTCTTTGTCATGTGCATTGATAAGAGCTTCTAGGGCGATACAGTCTTGATCGTGCAAGAATAAAAATTTTTGCGCTCCAGTGCTATCTTGGTTGATCTTGGATTCATTAGATTCATTGGAAATCGAGTGGTCAGTAATCATGTCGTGCTTTGGGCTGATATGGACCCAAGATTCCGATTGGATATCATCGTCGTTCGAGCAATTCTCGCGTTGAGAAACAGGTACAGCAATTTGGGATGTGACGGTGGCTGATTGGCATTTAAGCGTCATCGTAGGCTCGCAGACAGTCAGTGTAGGAATGTTGAGGGCCGACCTAACTCGCTCTTTGTCATCGGATTTGTCGCGCCTGATGCGAGACATTTCAGACTTATTGCTAGACTTATCGCTTAGCGTAGACTTAGATAGAGACTTAACAGTAGAGTTAGATTCATGACCAATCTTAGTAGACACTTGATACTTATCGTTCTTAAAGCTATCGTTTAGAGGCTTGTTAGACTTATCGTTATCCTGAAATGAAAGAGCACCAACAGTAAATATTGTTGCTTCGGTACAGCTAATACCATCATTTTGAGACCCTAATGTCCTAACATTAGTAGTCATTATAGAACTAGTCTTGTAGCACACAGCGACGTTAACAATGTCTTGGATAACATCTGGATTATTGTTTCTAATATTCATTTCTTCTTCGATACATCTAACGCTATCGTTAATATTATTACAATAATAATAATTATTATTACCAACGTCGTTATCGTAACGCTTACATTCTATCAATAATGGAACACATATGCGTTGCGTCAGCTCGGTCACGGTAACGTGCCCAAATGGAGAAGTAGATGGTTCTCGGACTCGTGTGAGACTCTCTAGGAAAGATTGCAGAGCGTGGTCGGTGATTTCGTTTATGGAAACGATAAGCGTAATGGAAGAACTGGCGGAATGCGCCGCGAAATTCTGAGCGTAAGCGGGGAACGATCTTTTCTCGAGAGTTGTATCGTCCAAATCAATTTGCAATTTAGAGACACTTCCTACCGTTGGCTGACTGCTCGTTGCGGGTACGATCTTGTTTTCAACGAGCCATCGGTGGATTTGCGCGAGATCGCTAACCAGAGAGCGGTTACCGCTTAGTGATTTCATGCTTTCCAATCCGTCAGAATTATTCGTGTCAACTAGAGAAGATTCAGCGGCGAGGCTCATGTTGTTATTGTTGCTGTTGTTGTCGAGGAGAAGATAGTAGTCACCGTAACTGGTTGAGCTGAGCAATATCACAGACTTGGAGTTATTATTACTTACGAAACTAAAATTAGCCTTAAGGTTATTGTTGTCGCCTCTGCAAAGGCGGGACCCTAGTAAGGAGTAATTGTCGACAGAGTCAGCGAGATGCGGCAGCCGCTGGGGGTAATCAGACTTGGGTATCCTAACTAGGCTAGGTACCCCAGCGGGGTAGCACGCATCACCCCTCGTAACGTTTAGATATAGACTTATTTTTAGTACCCTAATGCTTAGATCGCTAAAGCTATCCTTATTATCACTTAACGGCTTACAAGTAGACTTAGAATTATCGGCGGAGCTGCCTAGCTGACCAAGCAAGCTCGGTGTGTTTTGCTTTCTGTACTTGTGATGATTATGTTCTGCATTGTTGTGGTTATTTACTTTATTATTATCATAGGTTAGAAGGTGATTTGTTGGGTTTTTTGTGGTTGCTGGCGCCACTGACTGGCGAGCCTCACCGATGCTGGCTGAGCTGAACTCACCTGCAATTTCAAACAATTACCCCATCAGTTATATTCAAACCACGTTTATTAAGTTGCCTAAATATCTCTTATTTTTAATATAAAAAAATTTAATTTGAAACGGTTAAACTTTAATACGTCATCTACTCACTCCACTTTCTTTTTCAATTCAATCTCTTCATTTAGTTTAACAAATATTAGAACTAGATATTTTTCTGCTCAGTAGATTTATTCTTTTTCGAAATAAAAATATCGCTACAGAGCAAACAAATGTCTAGTTTCAATAATTTTGGCATCAAATGAAACGACTTTCTTATTCTACTTGCGTGCGTGCAATCTATATGTATACAAAATACAACGGTAAAATCTTTTCAGAAATTAATTTCCCAAGAACAAATATTCTACTAATCTATTGTAATTAATCTATTGAAGCAAATCATCTGAAGATAAACTACTATACTACTATAGCAAAAAACTACTTTGCCGTCAGAGAAGCTGAACCTGCAATTCTCTTCAGCTTCTTCATTTTGGCTCAATGCTAAATAAGATTTTTTCAATAATCTCACCAGAATGGCGTGACAGGACGGTTAAGAAGTCATTGGCGGCGGTAGCTTCGGGGTGGCTGGTAGGTGCTGCCATCATGCTGCTGTTTATGGATTTGATATCACAGTACCTAGCGTGCTCTGGTCCGTTCCCCTCCCCCACCCCACTCAGACTGCTTCCCTCTAATACTACTACATCTCCCTGAAAATAATTAACATTAACAATTTCTTAATATCAAGATTCTCTGTCTCAAAGACGTTGATAAAAGTTAGATTTAACTCATTAAAATTACTTGAGTTCTATACAGAAGAATAATCGTAATTAAAACAAGTAGTAGTTGTTAATTGATAAGACAAATGATTATTGCTTCTGTTTACATTTAAAAGACAAGATAAATTTTTAGTAAGTCGCAGCAACCGAGAAAAACTTCAATTATTTTATTTCAAGATTTAATAAATTGAAATTTGAAACATCAAGAATAAGACAATCCATGAAATCTTTTAAAATTCCTTGAAATTTCTGCAAAAACTTGAAATCTAATGGAATCCCTTTGATTTCCTTTAAATACCCAATAAAACTGTTTAACCCAGTGAAAAATCTCTTTAGACTTGACAAAAATAATAATATGAAAAGATCTCTTTACCTTGGAATTTTGTACGAAGGCATTTGTTTCGGTAGAAATCTCATGTGAACTAGAATTGTGTGGAAACATTGGGCTCAGTTCTTCTTTGGCAGGCAATGCATAGAAACCAAGATCTGCAATAAAAAAAATATTTGTTAATAGATTGAATAATCTGCACAATTTAATCATATTCTCAACAATCGAAATTTTGTCGAGTACAGAAATTTAATATAAATTACCTCGTAGACTATCACTATCAGTGCGCTCCTAGCTCCATGCCAGTAGAGATCTGAAATCAAAAAGAGTTCTGTATTAAAAAATAGTCCAGTTTAATAATTTAAATTAATTCAAGAAGTAGAGGGCAAATTCTGATCTCAAAAGCTGACATAAAACATTAAAAGAATTTAGCTACATATCCAGAGCACTTCCTGCTCCAAACTTATCGTTAATGCTAATAAAATGTAACGATATGAAAAAGGTAATTTAGCTGCTCTGACTTGCATTGTTATTTAAATGAAGGCAACTATAAATTGATTCAAGGATGTCCAGTCACATCAGTGATTAAAATTCCCTGAATATCATTGATAATCTCCAATAAGAGATTTTACTCTTTTCAAAATTCTTTTTTTCGTTTTCAGACAGTATTTTTATTTGAACGAAAAAAAGGCTTGATTATATCTCTTCAGCCTCAATTTCGTCAGATGTACTTTAATATTTACGTAACTATAAATAGTAGATGACAGAGAATGTGGAAGTAGGAGACAACAAACGCATGAGTCTTCATTTCGTGTACTGAATTAACTTTTGGCATTGCGAAAGTAAAAAAAAAAAAGGATTTGTTAAGATTTAAAAAAATTGAGGAATAATTGGAAAATTATAAATACTATTGTAATTATAAATATGCAAGATCGGAAAAATAAAACGTTTGATTCAAGGAGAATGAATTTTAGTAGTCCTTGAATATATCATTACTATAATTGCATGATACCAATAAAAATTTCTTACATCTCAAGGTTTTTTCTAGTTCTAATCTAAAAAATACTTTCAGAAATTTTTCAATACAATATTTAAAATTATGATCTCAGTTATATGTACCTAAGAAAAAATACATGAAACTATTTTTAGAAAGAAAATTGATTTGTTGCAAGAATAAAAACTAATCTTCAAACGATGAGTATTTTAAAATAAACTGCAAAAAAGCAAATGAGAGTTACGAATAACTCAAGTTCTAAATAAAGACAAGGATATTCTGAGAATTCTGGGAGAGATTCCTTTTATAAAAATGTAGTTAGAGATTTTGAGATCAGATTTGTGAGGCTTTTTTTTATTTCAGGACGGTAAACAGCACTTTAATAGCCCTAATAATTGCGAATTTTAAGAGCGTAACGGTTGAAGGGTGTCGTAGGAGTAAAAAAATCTGGTACAGACATCGACCCTTTCATCAGTCGGACAAGGTCAGATCCGTCAGATTGAATCCACACTCCTCAGTGTTGTCAAATATACAAGTCACTGTATTGCGTTCCTCATACATAATTTTTGGTATAAAATTATTAATATCACGTTAATAAAAATTAAGATTTACATAATTTCATTCAAAATTTTTATACTAGTTAATTATTTCATGTAACTTATGATTACTACTTCCCCATTTTTATTTACGTTTATCCAAACTTTAATTTAATGTAACGTTTTGCCTTTTCATTCTTTTTACGATAACTTCGTATCTAATCACCTTCTGTTTGAGATTATAGAGTTTGTGAAACTTATTAATAGCATTAAAAAAAATATTTGTTTTACACTTTACTTTATAATATATGTACTATAAAATATATTTTTTATACTTTTCTATACAATATACTTTTTTACAATTATTCTGATAAGTTACAAGAATTTTAGGATTAATGCTTTCAATTTTAAATTGTGCAATTTCGAATTTTTGAATTTGAAATTATTCCACTTGAAACGTTCAGAATTTAAAATTGCTGAAAAATTGACAAGTAGGAAATTTTTCAACTGAAGATCGATAGAAAACACGTAAATACACAAGTATATTCTTTGGTACACAGTCAAGTCAATTTGCAAAAACGGAAGTACAATATTATTATTTTCAGAACTTTTTAAAATATCAATACTTCAAAGATAAGTGTTTAAAGCTAAGGACGATATCACAAACTCATTATTATTTCACAAGAGCGTATAACTTTCTCTAAACTCCATTATAATCGATTAACTTTACTTTTTAATCTTTTTATACTTTACCAGTAAAAACTAACTTTAATTCAAACTTCTGACCTTTCACGATTTATTTCACTCTAATCCAGTCACTTAAAAAATCAAATTATCACTTTGCAAAGATAATCCAAAGTATGAAAACTTCAATCAATCTCTCTGCAATTCAAACACTACAAAATTGCATCCTTATTAGTCCTTTTTACAAATCAGATTCAATCTGACTTCACCAATCACTTTACATTAAAACTCTTTAAAAATAAAAACCTCTCCGAAACCGAGTCGCGGGTAAACTAAAATAACCTATACAGTATCAAACCGGAAATGATCATTATTAGAGCAGAAAGCCTAGCCACTTCAAGAAATTCACAGCGGAAATTTTGTAACTCCAAACGGGACTTTTGCTTTACGCCTTGCTCCAAAATGAATACTTGAAAAAAAAAAAAAGAAACTACGTTGCAGTAAAATCGCAGAAGTGAAGATAGGTTCGATTACTAAATTTCAGGATAGAAAAAACAGAAAAGGGTATCGAGACCTGGCAAAAACGGAAGGAAATCTCGGTCCCAAAGTAGCGCGCACTCCTTACGATCGTCGTAGTCAGTGCTATTTCGACAGCGAAAACACGAATTCCTCACGGAGTGGCGCTGCCCCCTTCCTCCGCGTTCCGAAAGGTCAGCCAACAATTCCGAGGCGCGAAAACACGAGGAAAGGACAGTATTACCACGTATGTATTACTCTCTCGTTGTGTTGTATCACCTCTTTTTCCCCTCTTTTTCTTTTTTTTTTCTGTCTCGGTAAGGCGACGTTCGGAAATACGAAGCATGCAGAGTAACTTTCCCGAGTCGAACTAAAACCACGTCAAAAGAGAATCAAGCAATTCTACGAAAGAACAACCGCGCCCTCCCGTCTCGCCACCCAGCCCCCCTTGTCAAGAGAAACCGTCACTATGCACAAAAAGGTTAGATAACGAGCTCCGGAAAACGAAGAAACAACGCCGCCGTCGGACTTCGCAATAGCAGCACTCGGAGAAGAGGCACGAACTCAATTTATTCCTTTGGAGTTACTGCGTAATGAGTACTGCTCGCAAAATGACGTCGACGTCGGGTGTCGCGCGACGTACAATTTGCACTTTTCCAGGTGACGAGGACAAACGAGACTCCTGCATTCTCAGGGGAGTGAAAAAAAATCACAACTTACGCTTCGTGCCCGAAGAACAGTCTAACGCACGGAGCTATTTCGCTAGCGCGGAACAGCAACGCGTACTCGCGCTAGTGTGTAAGATGTAAGCTATTCTCGCGAGCAATCCGCCTCCCTCGCCCGAGAATTAACGACAATGCACGAGTGAGCAGTCACGTGTTAGTTAGGTGCATAGCCCCAAGTGAATTTAACCATTCTTTGTTTTTTAAGTTGTTAAGGGCATGTGGTACTTTGCCATAAGAGCAAATTAGTTATACCAATTATATATTCATAATAACAAATATTTTTAGTCAATAAACCTTTGTCTCATGTAGACGAAGGTTTATTGTCTCTTATTAGCTAAAAGTATTTATTATTATGAATGTATAATTGGTATAACTAATTTGCTCTTATAGTAAAGTATCACATGCCCTTAAAGTTTTGAAAGATATTTCTGGATAGAATTTCCTATTTCAGACTTTGAATTAAAACACATTTTACATTTTTACAAGTTTTTGGATACTCTTGCTTTTAAATTCTTTAAAGGAAAATTATCACTATTTTAATATTACTTATTTCTTTAAGGGCGTTGGACCCAACTGTTATAAACTCAAAATTCCATTCTCCAATTTACTCAACGAAAATTGTAAATAAATATTTTTTTGCTCCGTAGCGCTAATCTTTTTCCAAATATAAGACTGCGTATAGAGCGAAAAAATACTTAGTTTCAATACTTTTTGCATTAAATGAAGAATTCAAAATCTAATTTCAAAATTCAATATTTTCATTTTACTTAAATATTTGAATTGGATATTTTTTTCGCTCTTTACGCATAATTCTAGTTAAAAATTGATTAATTATACAGAGGGAAAAAATTCCAATTTTAGTATTTGTTAAATAAAATGAAGAAATCGAATTTTTAGATTAGAATCGGCTCCAACACCCTTAATCGAAAATAATTGAAGGAAAAACTCATTATAGAAAAATGATTACAGAAAAATAATTATAGACAGGTCATTATAGGAAAATCATTATAGAAACAAAATTATGGGAAAATTATTTAAAGAAAAGACAATATTTTAACAAGTATTATTTATCGTTATAATTATTTTCTTGCTTTCTAAATTTTCATTGATTCACTACACAATCTCGGTGATTATGTTGATCAATCAACAATATTTTAAAATTATTTATTTCTATAATTATTTTTTTCTACAATTTCCTGGGGATTGTAAGCAAATCTCTATAGGAAAATCATTATAGTAGACCTATACTGATTTTCCTATAATATTTCTTTGAATAAAAAATGGTAAGTTTCAATAAAGGGGTTAATATTTTAACAATTCAACCAAGCGGGAAGATATTTCAGGATATTTCACTGATTGCAGGAAACTAAGAATTCAAGTGCCTTCAGCAATCAGCACTATTTTTTTAATTGCATTATTTTTAGTAGGTAATAATAATTGAGTGTTTGAAAGCTACACTGGTTTCCCAGAACAACAATTTAAAAATTGCACAAAAACTCTATAGGATACAATTACAGAATAAACATTCTAAATATTCACATTGTTTGTTAGTCCACATGCAACGTTAGGCCTGCTGTTACCTAAGTTACCGAAGCTAGAAGAATAACCCAAAGGCGATGGTGAAAGTCAAGAGTTACAGTTATTAAAATGCAAAAAAAATTACAAAGCTCCTGGTTTTAAAATCCAAAGCCATTGGCAAAGTTTTAACTATTGAAATATTTGAAAAATTCAATTAATTCAAACAACAAATAATCACAATATTTGTAACGAAAAATGAAGAATTCAAATATTGAGGTAACAAGTAACAATTTGGAACAACATCCTTAATAGTATTCCTCCTTAAGATCATCTGATATTTTTAAAATTCCTTTTCTGTATTATCATTGAACTCTAAATTCCCTCTAAATTGAATTTCTTTGCTCTTCCACATTCGAATATATCCCCTCACGAGACGAATCGTTTTTGACGAATAAGTAATATAGACTCGATATTACTTTTTCTCTCACATTTTCTTGCAGACTTGTGTTCTCAGCTCTTATTCAGCTAAGTTATAAATCCAAAACTTCAACAAATGAATTCAAACTTTTTTTCAAAGAGACGCAATTATAGAGTTGAAAAACTGGTCTTCATATACAACAGAACCAGTCAGTAGAGAATTTCGCAGGCAGATAGCAGAAGACAACAATACCCTGAGCCAAGTTTGACCGGAACTATTTACGCAATATTAATCTGCTGGATCAGTTCCAAAATTCGCTGACTCTCAGAGTTCAAGACAATACAATACAATCCAATCTAAATCCATTGGTTTTGACTTTGAATTTTATATAAGCATTATCTTTGAGTACATATTCACTCAAAAAGAGTCAAATTCTCTTCACTCAAAACGAGTCAAATTCTCAATCAGCTCAGCTGACGTAGTGGTTCTGATTCTGGGTTTGTAAAATTTTACCCTGTGGATTCGACTCTCAGCGCTGCAATTTTTTTTTGATTTTCTTCTCCTTCTTCTTTAACACTCAGCTGCCTCAGCATTTTGTAAGTTGATAATTCGTGTTTGAAAATAGGGCTCTATCACTTAGGTGATAAACAAGTGATAAAAAACTGCTTAGTGTACTTGCTTCGCAAAAGGTTGCTTCCCCGAAGGCTTAAATACAATTCTTTAGTTTTAAAAAAGTTTTCAACAATCTATTCTGTGAAGTCGGATCTAAAAACAAAAAGGTCAGATATCAAGTTGCAGATATTTATATTGCTCAAGCAATTGATTACAAAAGAGTATCAAATGATCAAATTGAAAACTAGGATCATTAGTCACAACACCCTGAACTCTAGACACGAAACCTACACCGTATCTATCATCCAATCTGATCTAAAAATGCTTTTCAATTTGTTCCTAGCTTTCTATTTTTCATCCTCCCTCCTCAATCCTCTGGGAGTTTAATCTACATTCTCCATCCGCCCCTGAGCTGAGAGATCACATTCACGTTCGTGCGTACTTTCGATCCTCTCATTCACATTTACGTTTTACGCTCTACGCCACTGAGTCGACTGCTCTTCTCTCGACTCTAGAGTGCTGAATTCAACGAGATTCATCCGCGATCTCGAATCTCCGATTCACCAAGCATTCTCTCCTTTTTATTCAAGCACACCGAACCCCTCAAGCTGCATCATCAGAAGCATCATAGAGGGAGATTTATAAGAATAAGGACCCCCAAAAAAATTGGATCACAGATTGCTCCCTTCTTCCGGAACCCTCCTTTGAAAATTGGGACCAACCCTTCAAGATTCTGGGCGAGGGGTACATTTTGAATCTGCCGCTCAGGAACAACGCATGCCTTCTAGAGATAATTATTTGTACATTTCTATTTTGAAAAAAAAATCTAAATCTACTTGAGAAGTAAATGGATTAGAGATTCGCGCAGTTGCCATTTTTGGTTCGCCTCGCTGGTTGGAATTCGACTCTACGATCAACGCTTTGCGACAATCCTCCCTTGACTTCTGGAATAAATGTTTTTTGAAAACATCCGCGGTGTTGATGAGGTAACGATATGCGAGCTCGTTTTGGAAAGCACTGCCAATCCAAAATCCCTGACTTCGAGGTCTGGATAGAGATGGATACAGTACTTTGGAGAAAGATAAATGCCACGATGACATGGACAACTGAAGGGGGGCAGATACGCGAAAGAGAGAGCAGGTGGGAGTGAGAGGAATCAAAGAGAGACTGAAAGAGCGAGAGAGTGCGAGAGCCCAGCAGGAAGAGAGAAAGAAATATAAGGCAGGAAAGGGAAAGAGACACTTTGTGGAAGAGAGACGAGAGGATGGAAACTCTTCCACTGTGAGAGAGAACACTCGATGCAATGGAGTGAGGGAGATAGAGGAGGAGCACGGAAGCAGCACCGAGGAAGAAGGGCAGACGTGCGCCAGAGGGAACAGCGCTCACCAACTACGTCTACTTCTGCCTGCCTGCCTGCCTGCCTGCCACCTATATGTGTGTATACTGTATACGCGTATATATATATATATATATACATATATACCAGCAAATCAATAATTTCCGATACCTCTCTGCAGTTTTCTGAAATTGCCGAGAAGTTAAAATCGAGGAATGTTCTCGAGAATATTCTCAAAGAATACAATTTTAAAAATTGAAAATGTAAAAAAAAAAACTAAAAACTGTCTTTCAACAGTTATACACTATTTGTAAGAAGGATTTTAAAGGTAGAATTCAAAGCTTTAAGGGTGTTGGAGCCAAGTTCTAATCTAAAAATTCGATTTCTTCATTTTACTCAAGAAATATTAAATTTAGAATTTTTTCCCTAGGTAGAATTATTTAATTTTTAACTAGAATTGTGCGTACAGAGCGAGAAAATATATAATTCAAATATTTTTTAAGTAAAATGAAGATATTCAATTTTGAAGTTAGATTCTAATTCTTCGTTTTATGCAAAAAGTATTGAAATTAAATACTTTTTCGCTCTGTACGCAGTCTTATATTTGAAGAAAGATTAGTGCTACAGAGCGGAAAAATATTTATCCATAATTTTCGTTGAATAAAATGGAGAATGGAACGCCCTTAAAAATGAGATAAGTGTTTGGGAGTAACACGTTACTTTTAATGTCGTTACTGTCACCGTTACATTTTGGGTAACGGTAACAAATTACTTTACATATTTTTGTAATTCCTAATGAAAGATTACTTTTTCGCTAGTTACTTTAAATTTATATTGAAAAATATTTTAGAAAATACGTAGGTTTATAAAACATTTCAATCAAGTCGCTCTGCAAACTTGGCCTAATTGAATTTTCCTAACACAAACTCAATTATCATCTTATTAACTAAGATGAAGGCGTTAGAATTAACACCACTTACGACAGAATAAACAAATTTGTCATCAGCAAATATTCTAAGTTCTAAGATCTAGTTTCTTTTATATAGGTCTATTATATAATCTCTATATAGATGACCTTTGAACTGCTTTAAGGGCATGTGGTAATTACCACATGAGCAAATTTAGATCACCCATTTTTTTTCAATAAGTTTTACTTTTTAAACAAAATAATAGTACAAAGGCGTAAAGAACGTGAAGACGGACGTCTGTGCACTATTTTTTTTTTTTTTTTTTTTGTGTAAAGTACACTCGGACCCCACGTTATTTCGTGTCTCGGTTATCCATATAATCCAATTAGCATTAACGTGAAGCCTTCGAAATGTAAACAAGCTCCACCACTGAAAACAGATCTGTAATCAGAATTTGCTCATATGGTAATTACCAGGTGTCCTTAAGGGCAAGTATTAGTTATTCTATACCTTCCTTACTGGCTTTCATTTTTTAGGCATCTCACTTAAAAACAAATTGAGAATATGCATTTTAGCCTGTAAATAAACTATCCTGGGTAAATCCAGATCCTTATAAACCGAAGTCATCTTTGGAAGAAATGTAGGTGCTCGAGGGAAACAAAAGTAAATATTATTCGAACCTCTAACTCACAAAATCTGACGGCCCTGGTCCAATACATAATTTTTATAGAAAAACATTTAGTCAACAGTCACAAGTTTATGTTTTTGTGATATTATGATAAGCAAGAAATTATGCAAGTCATTACAATGAACTTAACTACTGCTTGTCACATACATTCTAGTCTTGAAACTGTTGTCTCCAAAATCCAGTTGAGTTATTCATATATTATATTTTGCGAGTTCGTCCAAATTCCTCGCAATTATAACAATAAAGATTGACCGATTATAAAAATAATTGAGAAAGTACTATCATTTATTTCAGTTTCCGGTTTTAGAATTCTGCACTTCCCGACATTCAGCGAGTCTAGCAAAGAGACTTTGAACTTCCTAAGAAGATAAATTAAAAGTTGAATTACATATATCTAATTTGAATAAAATGCCCGAGTGTTTTTACTCTCCATAAAATCCATTGATTTCTAAATACATATAATTAAAAACCATTCGAAATAATTCAAAGACATTAAAAAGAATTCTAAGGAGTTTAAAAATAATTTTTTCTAAATTAGAACCAATTTTGGTGAATTTTTGAATATTCTTATATTTGTTATTATTTTGTTAAAGTTCAAGACACAAGCTAATTTTTCTCAGTCACTGCAAAAAGAAAATGGTCTCTACATGCCAAGCCCCGGAATAGAATCTCGTAGAGAGTCAATATTTATAAACACTTCATGTCAAGATTAAGAATGGAGATATTTTTGAGTTTCAGCATCAGCCAAGCAATTCTCGTTACGCAACTTGGCATGAGCCAGCCAAATTCTCATCGAATGGTGGAAATGGAAACTCTATCGCCATTGTCTCAGTCGACGCTTCGACAACGATGACTGCAACGTTCCTATACGATATATATACAATAATGCAGGAAGCGATGCATTTTTCCGATAGAAACGTTTGCATCTACCCGGTCTGTGGGATCGATAAGTGTTCTCCGAGTAGAGCAGTTGAGTTCACAATGGAAACCTACCGAGGCTGGAGACAAAATGTCAAGGCGCGAGAACTTGCGTTGTTGGGGAGAACGATCGATCGAGCCCAGCTCCAGAGATTTGATGAAGAATAAAGAAGAAAAGCATCCAGCTTCCAGTGTCGGGAATAGCTATCTTATCATTTAATCCCGAGAGTCAAACGAATCTGGACATCATTCGCCCACGCATTGAAATAATATACGCTTATGTTTAACAGTCGACTGACTTGCATGCGATTAAACGTATTGGCTGATGGCCCGGCGATGCCACGCCAATGTTGTTCAGATATGTTGGATGTGTTGCTCTTCATCCACATGTGTGGAATTCAGACAGGCACATTTGCAATTGTAATGTGTGCGTGAAAAGATTGAATACACTGAATACACTAAAACACTCAAGACTACACACAGCGCCTTTAAGTGTATAGTGTCCGCTATACTATATATACAATGTAGCTTGGCAACAAGCAGTCAGCCAGTTACGGGGCAAGGTCGACCCTCTCCCCCAGCTATTTTATCCCAGCATATATTTATTACGAAACCGCGTACATAGGTGCTACAGAGTAATACTCAGAGTCGAGACTCCCGCGACTTGATTCTAACCCTTCGCTTACTCATGCTCATGCTGAAAACTATATGGATACTTTCAAGAGTCAAGATTTTGCCTGCTTCGGATGCAGGCTTTCCGATTCGAAGACTTTTAAAGTTGTCTTTCAAATAGAATTTGCATTCTCTTGGATTTCAAGATCTTTTTTTGAATTCGAGTTTATCACAGCGGGATTAGAACAAACTGAGAGACAGGATTGATCAATTTTTCGAGGCCCTAAATATGATACTGAAAAAAAAAAGAATTCAAAATAATTTAAAGGAAAGAATTCACAGACATTTAAAGAATCAAAACTTGCACACTGAAACAATTTCAAATTCAGGATTTAACAATTGGGAATATTTAAATTTTAAAATATTATTCTCTTACTTTTTCAATTAGAAAGAATTTTCAGTATTTATTTATTTATTATTTTCTTTACCATAAGAGAAAATTAGTTATACCAATTATACATTCATAATAATAAATATTTTTAGTAAAATAAGAGTCAATAAACCTTCCTCTCATGTAGACGAAGGTTTATTGACTCTTATTAGCTAAAAATATTTATTATTATGAATATATAATTGGTATAACTAATTTGCTCTTCTGGTAAAGTATCACATGCCCTTAAGCTCCAAATTCCATTCTACATTTTATTCAATGAAAATTATAAATAAATATTTTTTCGCTCTGTAGTGTTAATCTTTTTTCAAATATAAGACTGCGTACAGAGCGAGAAAATATTTAATTTCGATACTTTTTGCATAAAACGAAGAATTAGAATCCTTCAAAATTGAATATTTTCATTTTACTTAAAAAATATTTGAATTAGATATTTTATCGCTCTGTATACATAATTTTAGTTTGAGATTAATTAATTCTACCGGGGGGAAAAATTCCAAATTTTATACTTGTTGAGTAAAATGAAGAAATCGAATTTTTAAATTAGAACTTGGCTCCAACACCTTTAAATTAGTTAGTTTTCGTATTTAGACGAAATTTTACCGACTTCATATAGAAATAAACAGTTTTACACTTAAATACCTTTTAAGAAAACCGCTAACATATGTCTTTATTCTATAGAAATAAGACTGCAACAACTTGCTTTTAACCCTTTGGTATTTGCATGAAAATTTATTATTCACAGAGCGTGTGTAATTTCAAAGGGAAGTGGGAAAATATATTGCACCAGAAATTGTCTCCTCAACACGTCATCAATTTTTTAAGCCAAGCTAGCTGCTTCGCTCTATTCTTGAACCACACTTTGTTGCAGTAAAAGAAACCCTCTTCTATGTTCGAAAATTATGTCCTACTTGAAGGGACAATTTCAGGGATATGAGGCTTTATACCACCATACAAAGTTTAGAACTCAGACCTGAATTGAAGATAATCCTATTCAATACATTCAGATGTGAATTTTTATTAAAGCGGAACAACGATATAGATCACTCTTCTTTATTTGATTAGATAAATTCATTTTTTTATTATCTTTTTTTTTTAATTAAAAAGTTAAATTTTAAAAAACCATTTTAAGAAACGTATTTATTTATTTTTTTTACCGAACGATTACTGTCTCTCAATACCATTCAGATTAAGATTAATATTGTGCAAAATATATATATTCAATCTGACGCAATATAAATGCAAGTTGATGAGGATATTTTTAAAAATGACGAGTTAATATATTATTGTATATCAGGTCGCATAAATTCCCGTTCTTTAAGAACGTTAAAAAAATTTTTTGAAAGAAAATTTCAATTTAAAAGAAATTGACTAAATAATTTAATTTCCAGTTCTGATTGCGTACAGTTAATAAATTTCATGTGTAGAAAAAGTTTACGTAATCTAGAAATAGTAGAAATCTTTTTTTTACTTCACGGTATCAATAATTTTAGCAATATCAATATTAATCATTAAAATAAAATTTTCAATACATAGTTATAAGAAGAATAATGTGCATAGATTTTATTTGTTAATCTTGTGAGTGAGTGAAAAACAACTGCAAAATTAGTAAACAAATGTTGTTACGCACATTGACCAGAATATATAACTTCAGATTTAATAAAAGAATGTCAACAATTTCTCGACAATGAAGAACGTATCAAAAAGTGTTATAAATAATTCTTTTCTATGTATGATTAGTTACTTATTTATCATTAGATTTGAATTGCAGAAAATATCAGGAAAAAAATAATTCAATGTTTACGGAAAAAAGTGACTCCAAGAGTGCACTTATCTCTTGATTTGTTTATAAATAATAAAGCAGCGCTTATCCATTACGTATTTCACTACTGTGATCAAACCATATCTCACTTGAATTCTCATTACATAATTACATATTGAAAATGTGAAATGTTGATTTCAGTTTCATGAAATTTAATTATTTAAATAAAATCAAATTAGAGATTTATAAATATAAACCGAAATTAAACTCTCAAACATATTAATTACTCGCTTTAATGGAATTCGTCATCGGGTCATCATGTTGCACATTGCAGTACCTTCCTTTCCATTCTTTTATATGAAAATGTCAATGTTATTACGTATCACGGTCCCGTTCTAGAATGCAAATTGCAGAGCACTTGCAGAATGAAGTGCATCGATATAAAAGAATAATCAATTTTTAAAAAGCGCATTCGCAATGTTGAAAATTTTTCAATTTTAAGAAAAATATAGAATTTCACAAACTGTACGAAGTGCCAAAAAATTAAAATTTTTGTAGAGCGTTTGTATTTTGTCTAAAGAATATTAATTTTTTTTCAGAAAATTTGGATATTTTCAATTGAAAATTATTCAGTTTTAAAAACGCCTATAATAAATATGTAGTTGAAGCTTTTTATAATAATTTCAGAATGGTATCAACTCTGTAAATATTTTCTTGCAACTTGCAATTTAAATAAGCTAAAAGCCACCGGGGTTTAAAAAAAAGGAACTGGACATTGGAATTGTAGATTGCTTTTATAATTTACATTAAACAATGTAGTAAAACTTTTATACGAATTTGCATTTTAAAAACAAGATTAAGATTCAGAAGCAAAGAAAAGAACTGAGGCTTATTAATAACCAAAAGCATCAGTTTCATTAAACACTCTTTCTATCTCTAAGTTTCCTTCGTTGAAGTGGAGAAGGCAAAATGGAAAATGTCTACGTCTCCTCTGAAATCGACTTTATGTGGAGACAGTCTGAAGTCTAAATTGTTAATTCGAAAATGAGTTTAAGTGAAATGCAGGTGGAAATTAGAAACGTTACCAATTACAGGAGCGAGGTGTAATTATGAAAAAAGCCTATAATTATATCTACGTGTAATATTGATTCAACGTTTCGAGTCCTTGATATCAAGGGTTGTAGTAGTGTAATAATATCTTAGTAACCTGAAACTCAGAGGGTGCCTGAAAGGGTTTAGGTCTCTCTCTATATTCAGAAATAAAATATTATATAAGACTCTGGTATGTCTTTTTTTAAAAATAAATTTGTATCTTTTTAAATTGGAATTGTCTTGAAGTTCTGTACGACATATAAGATGTTGCAAACGTAATTGTAGTAAGCGAAACTTAACGGTTCGACTACTCCTTTAAATGGCAAAAGCTCTGATTTGACAAAGATGGATAGAATGCAGGTGTAACAAAATACGGAGATGTCACACTCATGCACACAAACAAAAATAGGCTCGTTAAATGCAATCAAGATTGCCTTAAGAAGTTCTTTAGTTCCAAACGGAAATTAAATAGAAATAAAAGAGAACTAAAAAAAACGAAACGCAAATTTGTATATATCTTGAAATACAAATACTAATTTACATTTTAAAAGAGTAAAAGTAAAATTGATACGAGATCAAATTACCGAGTCCTGCCAAATAATTTTCTGAGAAGGCGAGGAATCTCAGCGAGAGGAAATTCTGCAGACGAGGAGGCAAATGGGAAATAAACGTGTGCAAGTAGTGAGACCACATTCCTAAGACACTCCTACCATGCGTTCTTTAGATTCGAAATGACAGTTCTGCAAATAATTAATCAAACTCATCCGGCTACTGATATAAGTCTAGAACGTATCCGGACGCTGGATGAACCTTGTCATTTGATTTTAATTCGCATTAACTAGTTCTCTCGCGCGACTGACCTACTTGGCACGTTAAGAAAACCGGAAGAGGATCTATCGGTAGATGATGCATTGTCCAATCGTGAAAAGCCTTTCAAAACATATAAATTTTTGTCGAGACAGCAAACTCTTAGCTTCATTTTTACATTAAATCAAAATTTAATTCAAATGCCTGGAAAATAAAAAAAACAATTAGTTTTCTTCAATTTTAATTCAGGATGGCAACTAAAATCTAATAAAGAATCCTTGGTTATTGAAAATAAAAAATACAAACTTAAACGCTTCTCATGCAAAGCTTTTAGTTTAAAAAATTTTGGAGTTCTATCCTCAAAATTCAATCAGTTCATTTTACTCAACAGTTATTGGATTTTGATTTTTCTTTAACGGAAAAATGAATATAATTTTTTAAAAAGAATCGTAAGAATCCAATATTCTAAATCGCTAAAATCTGGAATAAATGACTTCGGAGTTTATTTACTCACTAAAACAAAGAGAAAGTTCAGCTAATTCTGGAGTTATGTGGAATAGTAAAATAGTAATGAAGGAAAAAACCAAACACTAAACCCAAAGAAAACATTTTTTTCATGAAGTTTTAAAAGACAAGACAATGGTCATCGCTTCACGAATCGGTAATTTACTGCAAGATGTGCCGATTTCACAAGTCGCTTGTTGCTTCGATGAAAGACGCGATAACTCCGAAAGGAGCCGAACGAAAGCAAAGTGCCACGTACTAAAAACAATTCGCCTAAAACATATTTACTCAATTTTCGAAAGATATCTCTTAAAATTAATTTCCCAACCAGTCAAATTTTTTTTTAAATCAAGTATCAAAGACGTTTTAAAATTTTGATTTTTCCCTGTCTCCAATATGCAATCTGAACTTGGAAACTTGCAAAGCAAGTTTTTTGCGAGTTTTGCAAAGTCGAAAATCTGTCTTTCATTATAAAAAAAAACAGCTTTTATATTCTTGTGAGATACTGCTATATTGATTCAACTTAAATTAAATGAGACGGAATGTCTTTCGAATGACCGAATACGGAGACAGGTTATATTTATATTTTTTTGGCCTCCGCTCCCTGCATTCTAGATTTGATTTTGTAGCCAAATTGGAAATTTTCGGTTAACTCACCTATGGCAATATGTTCACTGGCTTTCACAGAGAAAAAAGTCTCACTATCACACAAAGTTCCACTTTTTTACACTCTCAACATTACGTACGATCACGGAAATACGGAATTTTATTGAAAATGAGCCTCCATTACTTGGCACGGAGTTTCTAGAGGTTACCGCGAAACCGCGATGGCGCCATTAAAAAAAAACGCAGATCGCGCTGTGATCGTCGGCGAAATGACAAAAATGTGAGAAAAAAAAACACTGAGTCGAGCAAATTCCATTTTCAGAGCGATATGATAAGCGTTTGTTAATACTGTTATGATTAACGACTATTAGGAATGTAAAAACGCGTTATAGAATCCAAGAACCGTTGTTTTTCGTACTGCGCAGTTCTCCAGATGTTCTAAATTTTTTTTGACGACTCATGCGCAAAATGAATCAGAGATTAGATGGCAGCACTATCCAACCCACTCCAAGCGCGCAATAATTCAAATCATAAATTTAAAATTTCGAAATGTCGACTAAAAATACTGTTATTCTTTTGGAAAAAATTACCGAGAACTCGTATTTTTCGAAAAATGATCTACATGGAAAATTAATGGCATTTACTGTCATTTGAAATGCATAATTCTTAAAATTCTAATTTATAATCCGAATGATGTAACTTGAAATCGTATAATTTCGGACGTTTCAATGAAAAATGGGCAATTTAAAATGCTCTCAATTATAAATTATTCACGATTAAATTAAGATCAATTAGCAGTTCATTACAAATTATCTTCTTATTTGTGCTCAGTTTCTAGATAAAAATAACTTAATAAGTTTGGATGGAAGAGAATTCTTGTATTATGAAGAAATTTTAAAGGAAAAAAAAGTTATAAAGATACGAATGTTTTTCAAACACTGATTTAGTGAACTGGAAATACATGTGAAACAATACCAAATCTGAGGTTTGAACATTTATTTAACGATTCTATTTTAGAGTTTTACTCATTATTTTGTTTCAGTAAATTAATTAACAATTTTCTAAATTATACATGCATCTACGAATTCTTCTTCATTTTTTCAACTTGTTCTTTTTCTATGTCTGACAGAATTTGTTCAAGAGGTCTGTCGAGGTATACATCAACATCATTTTCTTCCCTTAGAACGAAGAAATATACCATAAAAACGAAAAGGCTTCCAGATAGAACCCAGTCTTGACATTCAGGTTTATTTTCTTCCGGTTTACGAGTGTGTTTTGCCAACCACTGTGCAGCTTCTGTTTTTGAATATTCGACAGGTTTATCCAAATCAATTTCCTCTTGCAACTTTAAGGGCTTTGTTGACTCGTTTCGTTTTATTGTCCACACAGCAAGCCTGAATAAGTTCAGAAGAGTAAACAAAGATAATATTTTTGACATGATAACAATTAGCATTCAGGTAATTTCTTTAATGAAAATAAATAAATTCAAACATAGTTAATATACATAATATATAAATATTGCATAAAGATTGCATCAAATTACATAAATTGCATCAGAAATCATATATTCAACATAAAACAGAATGAATTTAAATATTAACTTTATAATTGAATAGAAGAATTCAACTTCTGATTAAATAAATAGTAACATTTAAAAAGCCTCACCTTTGTGACAAATTAAATCCACTTCTGGAGAGAAATCCTAACTTCGTCAAAGACATGATTTTTGTCGTCCAAATATCACGTTAATTTCGCTGATGTTTGACGTAGATCAAAATACAAATGTTGTAATTTTCTTTTCCAACTTGTTCTACAATTGTTTGATGATTTCATCAAATGCTATAATCAATTTAATAGAATTTTTAGGATTCTGACAACAATTTCATAACCTCTACTCCTTCCAAAAAATTCAAATCTATATATTTAAAACTTCTAAACATACCTTTACTAAAACATCAGAACTTTGAAATATTCCTAGTGCTCAAAAATCGTATCTTTAGATTAACAGTATGTATTTACTTACGCAGAAGTAAAGAAAAATATTTATATTCTCAAATCTCAAAATCCAATTGCAAGAACAGTTTGTCCGACAGTCCGAAGATTGCCGAAGATCGAAAATGGATCGAAACGTTCGAAATAAATCCTATTTTGGGCGGGGGATTTAAATTAAAATTAAGGAAAATAAATTACCTATATATTAAATATTATTAATTATGGAAAAAATGATAAATAACATTTCTCCCTCCTAGTATAGGTATTAAATAAATAAGTAAATATTAAAATAACTAAATTTTACTTGTTAATAAGAGAAGTTGAGTAAAAGAATATGTTTAAAAAAAATTAGAATAGTAAATATGCATTATTTGAAGCATTTTTATGTGAATTTTGAATCAAATGTGAAATATAAAAGATATTTGAGTCATATTTATTATGTAGTTTACATAAATTTCCTTAATGATAATTTGAATCTCCCGCAGAAAATATCATCTCGTAGTTTCAACTTTCGAGAGTTTTGTCGTCTGCTGCTGCTCCGAAAAAACTTAAAGCATTTTTGGCATTTCTTGAGGTTAAGCCGTAAACAAAAATTTTATAAAATAGAATAAGAAGTTTATAGAACCTTAAAAACGATTAAATTTGCAATGGGACACAAAGGTAAAAAGCGGTCCAAGAGTTCCAATCCTACAAATGATGAGATTTCGCCGAAAAAGTTCAAAAATGAAAGGTTAGATTTTTTTATTTTGTACCTTTTTATCAGTCCACGTGTTTATGAATTTTCTAAGTTTTGAAGTTATAAAAATTCTTCTGATTCGAATTTGAAAGAATTTATTCCATAAGTTTTCTCCTTACTTATATTAAAACCCTTTTTACAAAACTTTTATTAAATTTTCAGGAATGTCACGAGTTCAGAAGACATTTCTCCAGAAAATGAGAACGTCGAAAATCCTATTTTGAATGATAAGAAGCGCAAAAAATTAAATAGAGAAAAGACTGAATTAAGCGAGTTAAAAATGGAAGAACCAGTTGAAGAAAAAGATGTTATTGAGTCTGAAAAGAAAAGTAAATTTAAGAAAGAAAAGAGGAAATTAGAAGAAAAGGCAAAAGCAAGTGATAAAGTCACACAAAATGTAGAAGAAACTGAAAATGATTTAAAAATTAAAAAGAAGAAGTCTAAGGAAGAAAATAGTCAAATTGAAACAGAAGAGAAAGAAGAATCTGCTGAAAATGAAGAAGACGATTCAGCTGTTAAGAAAAAGAAAAATCCTTCTAAGCGTCAGTTAAAGAAGCAAAAGCAGGAATTGAGGGAAAAGGAAAAGCGCGAAGCAACAAAATTGGAAACTGCAACAAAAGCCTTAAACTATATTTCTAAGGTAATTTATATTTTATATTACATCTTTTATTTTCCCACTTTCCAAGTGTTGAATCATTACATTTTCTGATTTTATTTCAGTGGAAGCATGCGAGGAGCGAATGGAAATTTGAGAAAGTGAAGCAGATCTGGCTTGTAAATAATCTTCTGGATGAAAGCCTAGTGCCCGAAAAATTTTATCCAACCGTTTTGGAATATTTCGAAGGATGTAAAGGAATGGTAAAAGATCAGCTATTAAAAAAAGCTATGGCAGTAATAAAAAAAATGGAAGAACTCTCTGAGGAATCCGAAGACGTAGTTGAATCCATAGAGTATCAGAGAGCTAGACAATTATTACAAGCTTTGCCGTTAGAAACGTAAAAATGAAAATTAATATAAGTGTGACTTGTAAAATTGAATTTGATGATTCGTTCTTTTACAAAGTGAGATCTTTGTAATATAGATTTATGAAAAAAACTGCGTCTTATTTAGATAAATCCGTTGTACAAAGTATTTTTACTTTCTTAATACATATATATATTAAATTGTTAGGAACGAAATGAATCACAGTTTCGAGTCTAAAATTTATTCAAAATAACCTTTTACTTCACATGTTTACATTAATAAATTCTGCTCTAAAAAACTATTATCAAAGCTTATAACACGTCTCCCAGAAAAATTCAAAACCTCAAAGCTTGTTTACTAACGATAGAATTTTACTATACTGTGAGGTGCAGGATAAGCTATTGGGTCTAAGAAATGTGCTATTAAAATTCATTTTTCATCTAATATATATAAAAAGTCTGAAGTTATTTCTCTGATTCTGAATATTTTTCTACAAATTGACGAAGTTTGTCTGTGTCTTGTAGTCCAACAATTCGTTCGAGAACTTTGCCGTCCTTCATTGCAATCAAAACGGGAACTGATCCAACCTTAAAAAGAAAAGTACTTAAATTGCCTTTGTTTCAGTAAAGTAAATTGACATTATTTTATAAAAATAGAATTAACAAACCTCGTAATCCAGAGCGAGGTCCGAATTTTCGTCTATGTCGACTTTAGCCAAAAGAATTTTTCCTTGCTTCTCTGCTACTACGGATTCGATTCTAGGCGTTAACATTCGACAAGGGTTACACCAGCTATATAATAAGAATTCAAATTGTTTAAATAAAGTGTGAAAATTTTCTAAAACCTTTAAATCTGACAGTGAGGTTATGTTAACAGATATAAACCGCCAAAAATTGTATGCAGAGGCAATTATAAATTATCTTACGTTGCGAAAAAATCGACGATAACTGGAACTTTGGAATTTTTCACTCGATCATTAAAATCCTTGTTATCCTGGATCTTAAACGTTGCAGATATCGCCGCTTCCTGAGCTGGAGCATTTGCATAGTGTCTTACATTCAACGCACTCCTGACAACTCTCAATCCAGAGCGTAACATAATTATTTCTGCCTTAAAGTCACAGATTTATTAAAAATTTATAAAGAAAATTGCCTACAATGTGATCTGCGTAATATTCTCCACAAGATAACCTCTATTTGTCTATAATTTTCGGGATGGCAACATTCCAATTTTTAAATGTTTTAAACGTCACGACTCATTGGTTGATAATTCAAAAAAGTAACCAATCAGAAGCGCCGAACTAAACTTGTTCTTCACGACTGCCAACCGTCAAATTAGTGTAAAGAAATTGCAATATTTTTCATCATTGTTAAACGTAACGGTTTTTTGAGAGGAGGTCGCAATTTCGGTACCGTGATTTTATATTGTTATCAGGTTTTTAGTGGTGATTTTCGCAATTGAATGATCGTAAGTGATAAAGTGTTTGTGATAGTTTAATGATAGTGTTTCGAGTGATGTGTTTGCTGTGAAAAGCGGAACGATTTCAATCCTGGTTTCTTTCCTGTGGTTCGTGCCAATGGACAAAGCCAGTTAAAGTGAGTCATTTTGCGCGATTTTCAAATATTTTGACCCTTTTTTGACGTTATTGTTGTTTCCCGATGAAGAAAACAATTGCTATTTCCATTATTTATTATTGTTTAGGGTGGAAATGTGAAGTTATTTCAGTTTGAGAATGAAAAGGTTTTTGATTACAGTGGCTCTTGATCGAGCTAAAAATTTACCCCCTCCATATCTACTATTTTATCGAATAAAATTTTGAAAAGGTTTTCTAACCTTAAATAATTGACTTAAGAGTGAAATAATTGGGTTAGAGTGAAATATTTTTATAGGATTCTCGTGGAAAGGTAAAAAACAGTTAGAAATGTTTGTGTACTTGGTCTTCCGAGTGTTTAATTACCAGTTTGCCATATTTGCCAGTAATGATCTATATGATTTCGATTGATAAATCTGGATATGTGAATTTAGGTCAGATATGGATTTTTAGGTCTCTTTTTTTAATTGTCGATGAGGTTTCTAATCTTCAGCTGTTTATCAAGGGGCATCGACTGTTGGACTTATTCATATTGGATCTTAGCCAACTTACAAGAGCTAAGCTCATCACGTCATCCTGGATTTCGAATCATACTGTTTCACCGAATGAATCTCTTCTTTATTTACGATTCGCTTACAACTATAGCTACTTTGTAATGAAAGAATTTTTCTTCATAATTTTAGTCTCGTTCCAGAAAAAGAATTACGCATTTCTTCATTGAGAAAGTCTGCGTTTACGTTTGCGAAGACATTGAAAAAAGAATCTAGATATTTAGTGGAATTAAAAATACACAGAAAATTTGTATTCGATTGAGAAAGTGGGTTACAGGAATTGAAAAAAATTTGAAATATGTATTACAATTAATGTTAAGGATACTTCTAGAAGTTTTAAAAAATTCTCACTTTCCTTCGACATTGGGCTTATTTATCGATAATAATTTATGAATGGATTTTCACGTCGTAGCGTAAACTTATTGCATAAGTTTCTGTTTGTTTCTTTTTTAGCTATAGTGAATCTATGTCAGACTTCTTTGTGAGAGACTATATGTATAGAATGGGAGAATTATCATTTTCTGTATTTTTTACGTATATTCATCTTCTGCAAATAGTGTCCTTGTCAAAGTGTCGTCACATCTTTAATATTTATATTTTGTTGAAATTTTCGATGATTGAGAGTTAAGAAGTGAGAAAGATGTTAAAAAGAAGCCAAACAATTCTTGTTCTGAGATAGAAATCTAACCTTGTTGACATTTATTATTCGCATTCTCATTGTATTTGAGACACAAAGAGTACAAAAAAGACAAAGTTTAGTTTCGAAGATTCTGTACTAGAAAAATATGTTTTTCAAGTAATTCTTGTGTGAATTTACTTCACAGAAAATATTCAATTATAAGAAATCGTTTCTACAATGGCAGTCGTCTTTTTTTCAAATATAACTTTATCATTTTTTAGAGCTTTTGATTAAACTGTGATAAAGTTTAAATTATATGAAAGGTTCATTAAAATATGAAACTAATTAATTTAAATTATTTTCTCCTTTAATGCTCATCAAGTTTGACATTGTTTATTAGCTATAAAATGAAAGTTTAGTCTTCTCTAATGAGATTGAGAGGACTAAAAAAGTTTAATTAAGGATAGAATAAATTAATCGAGAGACTTTAATATATGTATAGTGTTATAAGATCATGAATTTACATCTGGGTGGCAACAATATTTCCTCTGGGGCTTGATGTAGTTCATAGATATTTTTGCAAACACGTCTAGTCAAAAGAGGTGATTGAAATATTGGAACAGCATCCGCATAAATTCCGTCATTGCAATGAAGTCTTATTCTAAAATAAAATAGCTCCTGCGGAAGTTATGTTAGCTTGTGATATATAAATACAGTTTTTAAAGTCTAGCATCAACGTATGTCAATCTTAGATATTCTCAGTATCGATTAGGAAAGTTTTAATTTAAAATTTAATTTAAAATTTTCCAAATTTTCTATCGTCAAAATTTCGTGTATAATAATATCAGAAAAATTAATTGAATAAAAGATCTACACGGAAAAAATTATTTTCTTAGATTTTAAAACAGTATTTGCTGACTTTCGGACACAGAGAAGTCAGAGAAAAGTATTATAATATTTCAGTGAA
>CAJFCO010000373.1:2622875-2665948 GCA_904066015.1 Synergus gifuensis
ACTAGCAGACCAACACGTGCGCTACGCGCACGATTATTTAATTAATTTCTTACAATTTCAAGTCATTAAAAAATCAATGAAATTTTGCTGATTCAAATTCAGAAAGTAGGTTTGAAACAATTTAACCGAGATTTTAGGGACATTTCGTTACATCACTTTTTTTGGAGAGGTATTTCAAGAGATTTCTAAGAATTTTAATGAATTTTTACCATTTTAAAATGATTTTTACGAAGTTCTAAAGATATTTAGGATTTTAAAAAGATTTCGTAGAATTTTAAGGTATTTCAGGATATTTCGCGAAATTTTAATGGAATTCGTGAAATTTCAAGAGAATTTTTAAAGCTAAGGAATTTTAAGGGATTTAAAATTTTTTTAAATTTTGAGGAATATTAAGAGGTTTCTAAGAAATTTAAGAGATTCCAACGAATTTTGAGCGATTTCGAAGATTTTCGTGAAATTTTAAGTGATCTGAAAAGGTTTCTGAATGTTTTAAGAGATTTTCAAGGGATTTTAAATCCTGTTGTGAAGTTTCGAGGAATTTTAAGACATTTCAAAAAGTTTCAAAGAATTTTAAATATTACAATGAAATTTCCTGGAATTTTAAAAGAAGTCAAGAGATTTTTTAATAATTTTAAGGGATTTTCTGATTTTTAAAAGATTTTATAGAATTTTCAGGATTTCATGGAATGTAACCAGATTTCTAATACTTTTTATGGATTTTAAAGGACGTAAAGAGACTTTAAATGTTATTGTAAAATTTAAAGCATTTCAAGAAGTTTCTGATGGGAATATTAAAAGGTTTTCATGAATTTAAAAAGATTTCAAGAGATTTTTATGAGTTTTAAAATATTTTATGAGGTTTAAAGGATTTTAAAGTTTTTCAGATAATCTTATTGAGAGATTTCAAAAGAATTTCTATACATGTATGATTTTTAAAAGCATTTGTAGAATTTAAAATGATTTCGAAGGTTGTGGTAAATTTTAAGGGATTTTATTAGATATATATTTTAAGGGATTTTATGGACTTTGATAAGATTTCTATAGACTTTAAGAGATTTTAAATGTTAAGAAATTCTAAGATGTTTTTAGGAATTTGTAAAGCTTTTTTCGAGTTTCAACTTGGATTTCAAGACATTTATGATGTTAATCGTTTTTGTGAATTTTTGAAGGATTTCAAGAGGTTTTGGAGAGTTTTAAGAAATCTTAACGAATTTTTGAAGTATTTCGAAGGTTTTTCTGAAATTTTTTTGCGCTATTAGTTTGTTTTTCTTCTTTCAACTTTAAGTCATTCAAAAGCCAATCAGGTTTGCAACAACAATGTAAGCGAGATTTTCGAGACATTTCGTGACACCACTTTTTTAAGATAGGAGAATTTCTATCTTTTTCAATCATATCTCTATATATCTAAAGTACAAAAACAGGGCCCCTTTCTCCCTTCATAGAAATCTGAAGTATAACTACATATATATATAATACATATTGTACCCCATATTTTGTGTCCAACAACTTTATTCAATCTGAATGCTTTCTTTCATCCTCCCTTCCAAATAATGTGCAATGTGCATTGCTATATTGTTATATATTGATCGATAATCTCACTCTAAAAAATTACTGAATTGCTATTCTTCAAAATGCCATAAACACCAATTACAAACACATTATCTTTGACATAATCTACATTGTTTAAAAAAAACCTCAGCTTTGCGCTTTTCTTTATTGATTTTTTCCTGTGATAAAACTTACGGTCAGCAAAAAATTTAAAGTTACTTATATAGTTTATAATTGATCGATACTGATATATTTTGTCATAATGTAAAAAGTGCAATGTAAGATTATACGTACAAATCACATTTTTCAAAAGAACCTGACTCATTTTCGCGATTAACTGCTTCTTAGAAAAACAGCAAAAGCAACTTTTCTACTGACATAGACAAAAAATATACTTGACTCGTACATATTTTATCAATGTAGAGTGTGTACACATTACACAAACCCTCCATGTCACGTACAGCGCGCTTCAATCGGAACACGTGCGCCTCGCAGATGGTCATAGATTATAGAATATCGTCAGGATAGGACAGGATTAAATTTATGAAATGGCACCATAGCCATTACTTTTAGAGTATCATAAACCCACTAAAAGGAAAAAATCGATAGAATATACCACATACACAATAAAGAAAGTTCTACATATTCATTTTTCCTGATGAATCCTTTGGGTATCCTGCGGTTCTCATGTTGAGTCACACGAGGCTGCGGTTTAAACTTTCAGCACATACTTATACACTTAAATTTGATACAATTCAATGTTTAATGAATATTTGACTATTTTGTTCGGCCATAAAAATATGAAGCCAAATTAAATTCAAGCTTAACAATGTTGCGTGTCTTCGCACCCTCATCTTGACATTTATCTCAAGTATAATTGACTTTATGACATTAAAGACAACGCATTATCCACCGAACAATTAGCATTAATCGGGAGAGTGAAAAAATGCATTGAGATAAATATGACAAGGTCAGCAATTGTTATTGTCAACGATGCGGAACGGATTCTCCTTTCAGAAATTCTGCATGACACCTTTTACTGATTCCATATGATTGTTTAAGGTCGCTAATTGCCACTTGTAATTCGTTTATTACTTAACTTACGTCACCTATATCATATTAAAGCGAAGTATTAAGTCATTGAATAAATTGTCCTGTTATGCAGCATCAATAGAACTAAAGTTCTGCCTTTTGTGTAAAAAAATGTAACTTCTATCTCAATATACTGAATGCATATTTGATTGTATGTATTTGTTTATTATTTTACCAGTCTTTTTCTTTTTTGAGCTGCACAAAGGAATTAATCATTTGATTCACAAGTTACATAAGCATTCTTCAAAGTCGCACGCTTCTTGTTTAATTTAAGTACAAAGGCGTATTCAAGTTATCCGGAAATCATTGACAATAGTTTCTCGCTTCTTTACGAAGTCCAACGTGACAGATGTACTAAAATCAGTAAAGCGTAAGCAGGAATTTAAAACGGTTTTCGCATCGGCGAGATTTTCAAAATACTTTTTTTCAAAATTCGAATGCTGAAACGTATCTTATTAAGTCCAACGACCATTTGTGCGTCCACCAATTAGCTAATGAGTGACAGCATCGTGGATAAGAGGCTCCAATATTCTGACCCCACATTCTAACACGTCTCTAAATAATTCTAAGCGTCAATCCCCCGCACCATGGCAAGTCTATGGAGACTGAATAATTGCGACGCATCGGTAATATTAATAAGCAAAATTTAATTTGCATAGAATCGAGATTCTCTTACACACTCTCCTGACACCATTTACAATTTTTCACTGATCAAAATTCTCGATAAATATATTTCATAACTGTTTGCAGACGATATAAGACTAAAAATATTTTTTGACCTTCTCTTTTATTATTGTATGCTAATCACGAGGAAAATTTTATTTGACCTCGATATTGAATAATGTTTTTCAAGGTTTCTGTGTGGAAAAATATTAGATGTCTGGTTAGAGAAGGAAGGCAATGTCTTTGAGGAAAGTATATTTTTTCCTTGCTGTTCAAATTCCCCTAAAAATAATCCCCAATGTATATTTGTTCTCACGTGCAAAAGTTCAGGAAGAAAAGTGTCCTAGATTAGTACGTGCGAACGAAAAGTATGTTCGAAAAGTATGTCCATAACACACCCATGTTATGATTCCAGAATTCAGAATGAGCGAGCGAAATTCGTCATCACGGTATCAAATATGGCATAACGTTAACGGTCAAATCACTTAGATGGATGTGTAATGTGATGTTATAACAGTAATAAAAGTACCTATATGTATAATACGATCGCATAACATTATAGCAATAACCATGATTGCCATTGCATGATTTCAAGATGTAAAGGTAATATAGTTAAAAAAGGTATATATAATTCAAATTACGAGGCATAGTAATTTTTAGATCATCCATTATTAATACTAAAGATGGAAATTGGAAAAATGTACTTTTCCATGGTCTACACCCAGAAAAAAAGTTTATTTGAATCAAATAAACGTATATTTGTTACAGAGCCAACTAAAAAATATCTTCGAATTAAATAAAATTTATTTGATTCAAAGAAATTTTCTATTTAATTCAATTAGAAAATTATTTAATTCAAATAGAAAATTTCTTTGAATCAAATAAATTTTATTTAATTCAAAGATATTTTTTAGTTGGCTCTGTAACAAATATACGTTTATTTGATTTAAATCAACTTTTTTTCTCAGTGTATAATATGTTATTCACTTTAAATTATAGGGCTAAATGAGGCAATTTCTGTACGAGCACAAGAAATTAGAAAAGTTCAAAATCAGTTGGTATTCTGATGAATTAAAAGTGGTAGATTTTATGACCACAGTTGATTTCTCGTTAATTACAAAACTCCTAGCGAGTTTACTGGTATGTGCAAAAGTAGTTAAAACTATGTTCAAACGATGCTGTGAGTCGCCTTGAGGTAATTGCGGAACTTGGTATGGTTGCTTGTCTTCTTTATGTATAGTTCTAGAATTTAGAGGGAAACGAAGTAGGATTATAGAATAGGAATGTGACGCTTCTAGGTTCTAAGCTCTATAGACTTCTACCGCGCCCCATTCTGGAACGAGGAGGCTGTATGCGAGTATTTTTGAAAGTTACATCAATCTAGTGATGCAACCTTATTGCACAGGTTCGAACAACAGTCTTCACTAGACGCACATAAACGTTGCATAATTGCATCTTACGCACCTTCCTACTTTACTTCAGAGTGTATATAATTCCCTCAAGAATCTCATTTTCTTCAAATTGATAAGAAAAAAAGTCATAGTATACATGTATATTATTATAGAAGTCCAAGGGTCCGAGTTCAACTCTTTTTTTAGTTTGTCATAATGTATTTACACTAAAGCCTTAGCTCACGCTTATATTTAAAAGTGATAGTTATTTTCCACCTTGAAAATTATGAAATTAGGAAGTTATGTTTTTGTTTGCCTAAATGCAGATTTCTCTTACGCATATTTTTAGTCACTTCTTCACAATATACAAAATTGATACTGTAAAGCTATAAGTATAAAGATATTCTCCTATATATTATTATTATTATTATATCTTAAAAAAGTGGTGTCACGAAATGTCTCGAAAATCTCGCATACATTGTTGTTGCAAACCTGATTGGCTTTTGAATGACTTGAAGTTGAAAGAAGAAAAACAAACTAACGGCTCAAAAAAATTTCAGAAAAACCTTCGAAATACTTCAAAAATTCGTTAAGATTTCTTAAAACTCCCCAAAACCTCTTGAAATTCTTCAAAAATTCACAAAAACGATTAACATCATAAATGTCTTGAAATCCAAGTTGAAACTCGTAAAAAATTTTACAAATTCCTAAATATATCTTAAAATTTCTTAACATTTAAAATCTCTTAAAGTCTATAGAAATCTTATCAAATTCCATAAAATCCTTAAAAATTCTACAAAATCTTTCAAAAATTAGAGAAATCAATAAAATTACCTGACAACTTTAAAATTCTTTAAACTCCATAAAATACTCTAAAACTCATAGAACTCTCTTTTGAAATCTTTTAAAATCTGTGAAAATTTGTTAACATTCTTAAAGACTGTTAAAAATATTCTTTAAATTATATGATAACATTTAAAGTTCCTTGACGTCCTTTAAAATCTAATAAAATTATTAGAAATTTCATGAAATCCTTAAAATTCTATAAAATCTTCTAAAAATCATAAAATCTCTTAAAATTGTTAGAAATCTCATAAAATTTCACAAAATTCTTTAAAATTCCGTAAAATATTTTGAAAATTATAAAAATCTCTTGACTTCTTTTAAAATTCCTGAAAATTATAACAATTCCTTAAAATTCCTTAAAATACTCTGAAACCCTTTAAAATCTCTTAAAATTCCTCGAAACTTCATATAAGATTTAAAATCCCTTTAATTCTCTTAAAACACTGAGAAACCTTTTCAAATTACTTAAAATTTCATGAAAACCGTCGAAATTGTTTAAAATTTGTAAAGATTTCTTTAAACTCCTAAAAACCTCTTGAAATCCCACAAAAATCAATAAAATCGCAAATCTCGTGAAATCTATGTCAAATCTCTAAAATTAACAAAGATCTCGAAAAATTCATTAAAAAAAAACTCGGAATTTTTTAACATTTAGAATCTCTTAAAATCCTTAGAAATCTTACCAATTTCATGAAATCCTTAAAAATGCTACAAAATCTTTTAATAATTAGAACAATATAAAATCCCTTAAAATATATCTAATAAAATCCCTTAAAATTTACCACAACCTTCGAAATCCTTTTAAATTCTACAAATGCTTTTAAAAATCATACATGTATAGAAATTCTTTTGAAATCTCTCAATAGGATTATAATCTTAATTATAATTATATAAATATAAAGATAATTATCTGAAAAACTTTAAAATCCTTTAAACTTCATAAAATATTTTAAAACTCATAAAAATCTCTTGAAATCTTTTTAAATTCATGAAAAACTTTTAATATTCCCATCAGAAACTTCTTGAAATGCTTTAAATTTTACAATAACATTTAAAGTCCCTTTACGTCCTTTAAAATCCATTAAAATTATTAGAAATCTCGTTACATTCCATGAAATCCTGAAAATTCTATAAAATCTTTTAAAAATAAGAAAATCCCTTAAAATTATTTAAAAATCTCTTGATTTCTTTTAAAATTCCAGATAATTTCATTGTAATATTTAAAATTCCTTAAAGTCCCTTAAAATTCTTTGAAACCTTTCGAAATGTCTTAAAATTCCTGGAAACTTCACAACAGGATTTAAAATCCCTTAAAATCTCTTAAAACACTCAGAAACCTTTTCAAATCACTTAAACTTTCACGAAAATCTTCGAAATCGCTTAAAATTCGTTGGAATCTCTTAAAGTTCTTAGAAACCTCTTAATGTTCCTCAAAATTTCAAAAAATTTTAAATCCCTTAAAATTCCTTAGCTTTAAAATTTCTTTTGAAATTTTATGAATTTCGTTAAAATTTCGCGAAATATCCTGAAATACCTTAAAATTCTACGAAATCTTTTTAAAATCCTAAAAATCTTTAGAACTTCGTAAAAATCATTTGAAAATGGTCAAAATTCATTAAAATTCTTAGAAATCTCTTGAAATACCTCTCCAAAAAAAGTGATGTAACGAAATGTCCATAAAATTTCGGTTAAATTGTGTCAAACCTACTTTCTGAATTTGAATCAGCAAAATTTCATTGATTTTTTAATGACTTGAAATTGTAAGAAATTAATTAAATAATCGTGCGCGTAGCGCACGTGTTGGTCTGCTAATTATTATAAATTATTGTAGAATACCAATTTACTTTAATTCTTAAGAGAATCACTTGATCTCTGAACTTACAATAACATCTGGTAATTCATATCTATACATACGTCGATCATGCATTTTTTTCTTAGATTCAAAAAAAAAATACAATTCTCTTGGGAATATAATTTGCATTTGTTATAACTTATTGCCTAATAATATTGCCATAGTGGTTTTGTGAAATAGACATCTTTCGCTTTAATTATGTACAGTTTTCATTGACACTGCATATGTTGTAAGAACACCATAATTGCTTAGACGAAGATTATATTTGCACTTGGAATGCACAAGTGTATACCCACGTCGAGTCAATAGTTTGTGTCACAATATTTTGTTCTCGTGTATTCTTCTTCTATGACCGCAATGGTTTAGGATTGGGGGATAATTTTTTGTACAACACAATAATTCAGTGTGTAACAATTTATTTCATTTTGCGAAACTGTATTAGAAATGACGAATATATTTATATATTCAATCTGCACTCAGGCCAAAATCAATATTTACCTCCTTTAGACTAATTCACTAATTCACCTTTAGTTTATTTTCCGTCACCGAAAAAAAATTACGAAACTAAAATAGTCGTAACTTGATACTTCTCATAATTAGATTTTTTTATATAGAAAGAATTAATAATAAGATTTCAATAAAAGTTATGGATAGTAGTTTACTGTATTCGTTTATATATCAAGTAATCAGATAACTCAATGGGCTCTAATTTTCTGAGTGCACGCTACGTGCAATTAATTTCATTTCGATTTCCCCTCTAGTGGTAGACCCTGATAAAAATCTAAGGGAAGAAAAGAAAGTTCGTTGGCGACTTTCAAAAGGGTACTTCTGCCCCGAGTTTTTTTACTGTTGTCCTTTTCAGATAAATCCGGTTTGTCCCCTACCAGGGATGACTTCTACTTTTCCGAGGCCCTTCTTCTAATTTCGAATATTATACTTAGCGAGTCATTACATAATCATAATTCAAAATTATTCATCGGAATATTGAGATTTATTTGCTGATGATTTAAAAGCGAACCTTGTGAAAGGACTAAACGAATTTTTCCTTTTCTGTTACAGGGTTGGTGAGATGACTTTCCAAGTGGTCAATAAGTCAAACATTCCAGGTATTATTTATTAATAATGAAATAGGCATGATATGAATGTTACGAATGAAATGTATGATAACATCGCTCAACTTTCATGTTGTTTGATGTTATAGGCTGTTAAAAGATAAATCACTTAACAGTCTATTCGATACAAAATCACTGGTATAACACTAAAAGTAAACTTGAGAATATTTTTAACCCTTACTCGCGCGTGACGACTTTTACATCGAAGGGTCTTCTTCACCACAAGCGATCGTTAGATTTTTTAGTAGTTTGTGCAGCTGTTGCACTCTTAATATTTTCGTCGAAGAACAAAATGCTGTCTAGCTTGAAAGCAGCTATTATGTTTACAGGTTTATGTTCGTTTTGCTATAGTGTTTTTAGAATATGCTCTCTATTTTGGGGGGATTTATTAAATAAATAAATCACGGTGGATTTTTTTGAGTATTATTGTATTTTGAGACCAGTCCTTGAATCTGACCTTGAAATTGATTATCATTTTAAATAAGCTTTAAAAGCTAATTTAATAAAATTAGCATTTTATTACATTTTTTGCATGCCATATGTTTTGGTGAAATATTTCACCAAAACATTTTTAACAAACCTTGATCTTCCGAGAAAGTTTCCCCTGAAATTTTATAATACAATTTTCCACTAAAATTCCTTATACGAGCATTTTTCGGAATATTCCCAATCTTCCATTGGAATGTTTTTTGCTAGTTCTATTGATTTCTTTTGCATTATAATGATTTATTTTGATTCTAGTGGATTCTGATGAATTCTTTTGAATTCTAAATTGGGTTGAAGTTTCAGACGTCTAGTCTGACGAGTTTTTTTACATTTATTATTTTTTATTTTTTTAATTTTTTTTTTTTAGGTTTTCACTGTTCCCAAAACCCAAACTTTTTATTTATTTACTAGGAGCTATTTTAGAGGAATTTTCAAAAGATTTAAAATAATTTTAAAAAATTTCAGGAGATTTTATTAGATTTCAAAAATTATAAAAGTATTTCAAGAGATTTACAGTAATTTTAAGGAATTTCAAGGGATATCCCTTAGCATATGCTAAGAGATTTTGATTGATTTTAGGAATTTAAAGAGATTTTTAAAAGAGTTGTAAAGAGTTATCAATAGATTTTTTTCAGAAATTGCACAAAATTTCAAGACATTGTAACTGATTTTAACGAATTTTAAGGAATTTAAAGAGATTTCAAGAGATTTCAAGATATTTCAAGAGATTTTAATGAACTTTAAGGAATTTTGATATATTTTAAACAATTTTAAGATATTTACAGAAAATTTAAAAGTTTTTAAAGAATTTCAGGTAATGTTAAAGGATTTTAAGGGATTCCTTCTAATTTACTTTACATGAGAAAAAATTTCTTAAAATTTTTTAAAATCATTTAAAATGTTTTGAAATCCCTTAAAGTCACTTAAAATTTGATAAAATCCTTTAAGGTGTCTTGAAATCTTGTGAAATCCATAGAAAATTCTAAAAATCTAAGGAATATTCTTTTGATGACTCTTTCAATCTTTTATAAAAAAAATCCCTTGACATCTTGTGAAAACTCTTGAAAATTCTTAAACTGTTTTGAATTTTTTTAAATATCCTTCGACGTTTCTTAAGATATATCTTGAAATTCCCTAAAAAATGAAAAATCACTTAAAATATCTATAAAATCCTTTGAAATTTCTTAAAAACCCGGGCAATGCCGGATAAATTTCTACTAGTAAATCAATAAAAATAAAATAATTTTAGGAACTTTTTAGATAATCTTAATCCAAATAATGCCAAAACAATAAATAAAATAAAAATTTTCGTCAGACTAGTAGACGTCTGAAACTTCAACCCAATGATTTCTAGTGGAATTTGGATTCTATTCCAGCAAATATTGTGTGCATTCTGAACTTAATTTTAAATTCTGGTTAATTCCTTTTGATTTCCTAAGACATCTGTTAAATTCTTCGAATTACATAGTCTGAATTCTTTTGAATTCTTTTTTATTCTTCTCGAATTTGCTAAAATTATAGTGGCATAAACGATTCTCAAAAAAAATCTCTAAAAATCTCCGAGGTCCAGTTTAAATAAATATAATGTCAGCTACGTAGACAGATCTCTTTATTATACTTTTCAAGGTGAGTTCTCAAGGCCACCTCTCTTACAAAAGGCCATCAATGTCTCATCCTGATCTAGTGTGATGATTCATTTCTACCTTGAGAGTAACCCGGTAATACGTCTATTTGCATTTTGTGATCTATCCTCGCCGATACACTGCACGTTACAGGCCGATGCAATGGAAAGGGAGGTAAACTGGTAAAAGATCCGTGGTCAGGGGGGACATAGTCACCTAGGTGGGGTCACGAGGAGAGACCGGCGCGTTGGAGGGGTAAAAAGAGCCGGAGGGACGACGTCTCTCTGGGCGACGCTCCGCGTCTTCGTCAGTCAAAACGCGAGCGCCCTACATTATGGACTGCGCACATGATCAGCTAACAGAATCACTTTAAGTAACACACTTGGCACACGCCAAAATCCGCGGAATACATCACCCAGAATAGCGGCTTACCGCTCGCGAAGTTATATGTTAAAATACTTTTCTAAAAACAAGTGGTCGAAGCAGTGATCCAAAAGTGGTCCGATAAATGGTCGTATAAGTGACCGCAGAGTTTATTTATTGGATTACAGTGTTACAAAAAACTTGTCAACAATGTTGAAACACATTGTGATTTTAGCGACTCTTCTCGCGATAGGTCAGTGTTTCCACGACACCTTTAAAGTGACTTTTCAGTGGAAATATATCAATTACACATGGCCCTCGGTAGAAGCTAAAGAAAAAGCTTTGAAACGTTTTGAGTACATCCCGGCGAACAATGCAATCACTGGGATCAAGATATGGAAGGGCCAGATGTACCTCGCGATCCCAAGATTAAAAAATGGAGTGCCGGTAACCCTAGCTGTAACCCCGGCGATACCAGAATTTGTAGAAGTCTTTAGTCCCACCGGTCCTGTGAAGTTGAACTTCACCGAGCCGAAATTGAGGCCCTTCCCGAATTGGGAAATGCAGGAAATTGGAGATTGCGGTGCCTTGCAGTTTGTGCAGGGCATGGAGATTGATCCCATGGGTAGGATGTGGGTTCTTGATACTGGAAGAGTTCATACGATGACCTTGAATCCGGAAGCCAACTGTCCTCCTCGTTTGGTAATACTTGATCTCGAAAACGGTGGTGCTGTTCTCAGGAGCATCGTTTTTCCACCGGAAGTTGCATCCAGAGAAAATGTTTACCTCAACGATATTGTCCTTGATCATGAGGAAGGTGGATTTGCCTATATTACCGATTCGAGTGATCAAGACCCTGGAATCATTGTCTACTCCCTCAGGAATAACACTTCCTGGAAAGTTAGGCATCATTCTATGAGGGCTCAGGAAGAAGCGACAAGCTTCATGGTAGAAAAGACCTTCGTCAACAGACACATGCACGTGGACGGAATTGCCCTTTCACCTGCAAGCGTGAGAGACAGAATGGTTTTCTACACTCCACTCTCTTCCTTCTTTCTCTACGCGATTCCTGCTTCAGTTCTCAGGAGCAGAACAGAGGATGTTAACTATTTTGTAAAGGAATTGGGAAGAAAAAGCTCTCAAACTGATGGAATCGCGATGTCAGCTACTGGAGTTCTGTACTATGGTTTGTTGGCTGATGATGCTATCGCTTATTGGAACACCAGCCAGCGTGGAAATGCAGGATACCAGTTACCGTCTTTTGCCAATGGTCAGAGGATTTTTGTGAGAGATCATACGCACATGCAGTGGCCCGACAGCTTCGCATTTGACGAAGATGGTTACTTGTGGTGTGTGACAAACAGACTACAGATGCTCATCAGCAATAAATACAACATCGCTCACGACAATTTCAGGATCGTCAAGTCCAACGCCATGTCCAGGAACTACCAGTACTACACAGATGGTAGTATACCCGAGCTTCCGACGATTGTGTCTGGTGCGGATAGAATCGGTTTTGCTTTGGGTACATGCCTAAGCGTGTTGTTGGTCTTTCTTATGAAGTAAAATTTATAGCTGGAGGTGCTTTGTTCGAGTACTGAAGAACCTTACCATGTTGTGTCTGATAGAACGCTTTAGAAGTGAAAAAAAGGTACCTTCTCTCTGCAGATTGAACCCTTGCGATCAAGTGACAAACAGTACATAAGTTCTCTTAAAATCTGCACAATTTGTCCACTTTTTCTCTCGGGAAAGTGGATTTGAGGATTGAGGTTCTACTAGCACCAAAACGGGTTCCAGAAATAATTGTATAGCGATTTTTGGGATCATAATGTAATTATTTAAACTTTTATCAGAAGTAAAATGAATAATTCTTATCAGAAACTTATCATTTAATTGAAAACAACATTACAGAAAACATCTTTGAATTTTCTTGAAAAGGGTGCTAGGGGGGATCTTGGTCGATGATCTGGATGTGTGGATGTGATTAGATGAATGGACTGAGCGGGAAGCTTGGCTGTAATTACTTAGTCGATACGCGATACGTTCTTTTTACGGATGGACACAAAACTGGCTTCTATTCACAGTGTTCGTCTGTTACCGCGTGTTTCGATCCTTTGCCAAGTTTTCAATCTGATAAAACACGAGGGTACTCTCAGGAATGATCGACAATGTTGGATCGGTCTTAGAATGTTTAAATTCGGCGGGTACATAAATTCTTCTATTGAAATCACAATATATGTATTTTAAAGCGACATTGCACTTTAGTTTTTGAATGTTTAATACCATTACAGTGTTTGGAAGTTAAAAATTAGGAAATATGTACCCCGTGTTTTGACCACTGTGTGATCTTTCCTTCAATGTTGCATAGACTTTGTAGATTACGTAACATCAATTTGATTTGTCTTCAATCAGGTTCCGCGTGGTCTTCGCTTTTTTACGCTTTTTTAATTTCCAAGTATCCCATTAGACTTATATTTTCAGTCTCGGCAAGGAAATCTGAACACGTTTTTCGCTGAATGAGAAAAAGCTTCAAATAAAGTTGTAAATGAAAATGGCACGTTTTATAGAGAAGGAATAGAAAATAAGTCTATTTCTTTTTGAAAAGCAAACAAATGATTGTTTCAAAGTTTTATAATTTATTTTTTACATAGATGAATTTTTTTAAAATAAAATATGCCATTTCCATCCTCAGTTTCCCTTCCTTCATTGTTATTCAATGGGCATTACTCGTATAATTCTTGATTAATTATAAGTAGGTGGGATCAGTTTACCAATCAAAATTTCCGTCAAGTAATCAACAAAAATTTACAGATGATCGTATTTTCAATAGTAATTTTCAGAAACCTTGACCTTAAGGCTCACTATAACTATCATTTATTGAGTCATTGGCCAGCATATTGCGAGGTGATCTGGCACTTGTAGATTTAAAATACAAAGATTTTCTCATGCCAGTGCGTCTTCATGACAGATAGTTTCTCTCAAGAAGAAATTGTCACCGAATCACTTGAGCATGACAATCGCTCTCGAGAGAAAGGCTTTTTCTTGAGAACTGTTCAGGTTTTTTTTTTCTTGAAACTTCACATTTTATACCTCAAAAGTAGAATTTAGAATTAAACCAAAGAAACGTAGTATCTGAAATGATAAATAAACTAATGTACATAAAAACATTTATAGATACTTCATTTTGAGCAACTCGTAGATTTCAATGAAATATTTCGAGAAACTGATGAAACCTTGATAAATTCTTCTAACTACTGGAATTTTTTCTTAATAAAAGAGATAACAAGTATGTAATTTGAAAATCGCGAAATGAGCTGTTTTCCTAAGAACTTTGTACACTAATTAATAGTATGTCCTTGCCGAGACATCGATGTAAATTATTTAATATGTGTGAGTCTCGAGATGAACATCTGAAATGGATGTGTTTCGATAAAAGTACAATATCTCTCTAAGTTTTAAGAGCAAGGGTCAAATCTGCATTTTCTGATAAGCAAAGGTTCAATACATTTTGGATAGTGTATTCTGTAGCAATGCATTTTGATTTTTCGTCACATAAGTATTAAATTAAGCTGATGCCTAATATTAATGCTCTAATTGTATAAAATAAATTAAGACTCTTAAAGATGATAAAACACTGCAAAGAGAAAACAGAGGTCGGCCGATAATGCTTTTTAAAGCGGTACTATATTCAATATTCGAATAATTGGAAAGACAAATTTAGATTAATTAGCTGTATTTACGGTTCACATTCCAGATTGGATAAAGTCCGCGTTACGATAATCGAATTTCTGCTAATTAATTATTCAGATCTCTTAGTGCTATGATTTCTTCATATGCATATTTTTCTATCAGAGATTAATACATTTTATAATAGTCTTTAAACAAAATGGAACTCAAAACTTTGTAATATTTTTTATTTCATTTAATAATTTATTTCAGTTTAATTGCGGTCGGCCTCAATTTTAAATTAGAGCAAATCTGGGTTTTCTGTTTTCATTAAGTTGAATTAATTTACAACTTGGAAGGGAAAACCCTCTAGTGCCTCACTTGATAGCCTTAGCTCGATCTGTGGTTATGTACACATTAAAAGTGAACTTTATATTATATACAAACACGCCTACGTTATAATTTACGAGGCCTTATTGCACGCCTATCTATATAATAATGTGCATTGTACACAATTCATGCACATCAAATATATATGTATAATTTCATTCAACGAAATCGGACAAAAATTATTTTCAAAATCAAAATCGATTATCTTATCATGGATTATAAATATGATAAATATTATAAACATTTTTGAATAATAAAAATTTTCTTTGGATAGAATCTACTTTTAATTTATTTCTTAAACGGATAATCAACTTTGATTTCGATTTTCTAGTAACTAGAGAGCGAGATACCGAATGCAGGCTATATTTCACATCTGAGATGCCTTTGGAATAAAGTGTCTATTCACAGAAATCTGATGAGCGAATTTAGGAATTTTTATTTCTCCTTTGGGGGTTATTTTTAGGCCGCAGAGTGTAAGGCGAAGAGGCTAGATCACCGAACCCCTAAAATTCGGTGGCCTTGACACGAATAGTCACAAAACAAAGTATAAAGATTAAAGATATTGTAATGATATAAGAAAGATATAAATGATACTGATTATAAATTATTTTTAGCAGATATTGCATTGCAAATATAATATATGTTTATATACACGTGAATTTACGATAGTAGTGCGTAAAGAAAGTAAAAAATCTTGTTTCGTATTTATAAACTAATAATTCTCGGATATGATTAAAATGTAAAACAAAAGATACTTTGTTTTTATTCATATGCTTATTAAATCCTCTGTTATCCGTCCATTTCCTTAGAATATAGATTATTCCTGGCCAATAATGTTTTATGCTGGAATAAAATTTTTGTGCAAGGGTTGAATTCGAGTTAATATTATTCCAAGGCTCAAAATTCACTAAAGAGCATAAATTGAGTTTTTTCTGAGAATGAATTCAATTGTGCATACTTTGCAATGTTTATTGCTTTCTAGTCTTTTGTGTAGAAGTTTTACGAAAGGTTTTTTGTGACGTGCTGTTGCTCAAAAATAATTATCTGTTTAAGGATATCCGAGTGTTCCATTTTTGGACAAGTTGTTTGAAATACGTCGCGAAATCAGCGAATCGTGATGCTTCTGGTTGTCAACACATGACATGAAAGAAGAGTGAAATTCTTTTTTACCACATTTCCCACAATTGTTTAGTACAACACTGTATTGTACGCACAATGGTCGTCCCAGTTTTACGTTAAAGTACGCGCATTATGAATGTGATAGTAGTATTATTCAATGTGCCTAGCCCTGAACTGCGAGTCAACGAACGAATAAGGAGAGTCGATTACAAAACTCGGAAAAGGGATTCTGCGTAAAATTATTGGAAGAGATACAAAAAGGCCACTTTTTCATTATCTGCAAATTATTTGGCCAAATAACTGTAACGATATATTTTTTCTCGTAATAAACATAATTTTTGGTCCATTATCTTATAATTTTACCAAAAAAATGTTATTGTGGCTAATAATAGAGAGTTATGAGTGTCAGCAGGTATTTGAGCTAGAATCAGAGTCGCTAATATTAGATTTTGTTGAAAACCACATTGTCCTATATATTTGCTAAACTTGTCCAAATTTCTAAATTTTGTCATTGTCATGAATGTTTTTCTAAAATCTTATTTTCTTTTACTTAAATGTAACTCCTGTATCTTACATTCAAACTTTTTTAACTTAGAGATGCTTCATATCTTGAATATGTACATCATTATTTCTGCAAGCTTTAGTTACTAAAATACATATCTAACTCTGACTTTCTCTCGTACTATTTTTACTGAAAAATCTTTAGATTTCATACTTCCAGAATTTTATTTTCAATATGTAATTTTGAAGACGAATGTTAAATTTCTTGAACTCCAAGAAACAAATTGAATTAATACTGCTCTGAAAAAAAGAACTTTCTCGGAAGAGATCTGAATAAAAAGATCGGTATAAAATTGTACCATTTAAGCACATCGGATTCATCAATGGGCTGGAAGATAAAGATCTTAAGTCATATATTTCTATATATTGTGCGCATCATAGGCAGTTACCGTTTAATTTCACGCTCGAGAGCTACGGACATCAAAGTTTATTTTCCACCTATAAAGATTATTAAACCGTCAGCCAATCAATCAATTACGAGATCTAAAGTCTGGAAATAATTTTTAGCATCAATCATTTGTTTTCTACAGAAGAATAACAAAACATGCTTTTAAGAAAGATTGCAAAGTATTTTAACAGGACTTCGAATGGGATTTTCAATAATTGAGAGTACGATAGTAACTTTCTCTTTTGAAATATCTACAAAGATATTTTTCGTAAATTAAATAGGTCCAGAAAAGTTCACAATGGCTGGGTTGGGTCTTGTATATTCCCATGCATGTTTATGCGATCTTTTGAAATCCGAGCTTGTATACTCGGAAGTCAAGGGCTTAGACAGTAGATACAGATATAATATATTATTTATATTGTTTTTTTTTTCTCGAGAAGTCCTATTAACGTCTTGTATCGCGATGTAAGATGATAATTACAATTATGAAAAATGAGGGCTCGACATTCAGAATATCACACGGAAAAAAGAAAATGGCACAATATGTAACTCGGCAAGAAAAGATATTTAGCACTTTTTACTATTTCTCCAAGAAAACGATTCAGAATTGAACTGAAGAGAAGAGAACTATTTCAAATGGTAAACATTACCATGAAAAACGTTTCGAAATAAGGGATACTATTTTAAATGGTAAAATTCACAATAATTGATGTTTTTGTGAGAGTGAAGAGGGATTTTTATACTGTTAATAATACAAAGTAATCAAATTTATATGCATTCATCTGTGCATACTTTTGAATGTTTATTGCTTTCTAGTCTTTCGTGTATAAGCTTTACGAAAGTTTTTTTGTGAAGTGCTATTATTGCTCAAAAAAAAAAATAATTATCTATTTATAAAGGATATCTGTGTGTTCCGTTTTTGGACAAGTTATTTGAAAAACGTCGCGAAATCAGCGAATCATAGAATTAAATGTTTAATTTAAACATTCAAAAAATGTTTTTGCCTATTACAATTTTATTTTTCAGAACGTGTTTGAAATGTTAAAATTACTGATTCTAAAATAATACAGTGCTGGCATCTATAGGAAAATTCTGCAAACAAAAGATATTACAGAATCGATATGATAACATCACAAATGTGACTATTGCATAATTTTGAAATAACTTGATTCCTAAAATCAGACTTGTCATTATAGTACAATTTTTAAAGAAAAATATTAACTATTTCTATTTTTTTAAATATATTTTATATATGAAATTTGAATCCACGCGCCTCTATTAATACGTACTACATGACCTTCACTGTACCAACGTAAAAATTAAAAATATTTTATAAAGAAATCCCCTGATCGATAATGATAATATTTAATTAAGAAAATCTGGAAATGAATCTTCGTAATAATTATTTAACGTACAATCATGATTTATACATATTTTTATTACTGATGGATACAGTAGACACCGTTTTTTCATTTGTTTTTCAATTCATTCCGTTGGCAAGACTATAAATTTAGTAATGGCATCAAATGGCGTCGCTGCAAATGTTTCCAACTGCTTCTTTGCACGAATAAAATCACGCACAAAATGCACAAAAATCGCCACACATAAGAATTCACTGTCAGGAGTCAGTCCCATAGAATTCTTCAATTACTTCGGGGATTTACGAAGAAAGTCCAAACAAATAAGTACCGTTTCAAAGTTTGGATATGCATTCTGTAACTGCTGTTGCTTATACAGTTTCACATAATACGAGGAGTTTTTCACGCCGTGCGTTGTAAGTTTTATGAAAAATCGTATTACTTTTTCATGACAAATTTGTAAACAATGAAAATCTACTTTTTTTTGTTTAATATCCTTATTATACATTATATAATTGAATTTTAATCTTCGCAGGTACAAAACTTTTATTAAGTTCAGATTTATTAAAAAGTGTATTTAGTAGTATACATACTGTGAATTAAGACTATAGAATAATATGGCATCATCAAAGAAGAATCAGGAAAACAAAATAGATGTTGAAGAAGTGAAGGTACGTTTTTAAATTTTATTTGATAAATGTGTTTGTAAAAGATCAATTATTAATTACATTATGATTTTAATCATTTGTATTAATTTCTCTCTAATGTATTTGTGTATGCAGATTATATATATATATATATATATATATATATATATAATCATGTGTATAGATTGTTACTAAATTTAAGGCTTTACATCACTAACCTTCGTAAAAAATAAAATGAGATAAAATTTGATTCTTACTCTAAAATTCAGATTTCAGTTAATAAATATCTTATTTCTTTATTTAGAAATTGATGATCTTTACTGCAACCAGATACCAACAAGATTTTTACGAAATTCTGAGCGACTGGAATGAGTATGATCCTCAAAAACCTCACGTCCTCAAAAATTCCATCGGTACAGCTCTTTATGGACCACCTGAAGCGGAAGATAATAAACTTTGTGAGTCAGCCGAAAACATTTCTTTTGTTTATAAATCGTCCCAGATGAAAAACATTCAAAACATTTACGAGAAAATTGTAGAACATGGCACTCAGAACACGAAAGATAAGAAAATTCTCTGTAGTTTGATGTACAATGTCATACTGCGTGAGAATTCAGTACAGGCTGCGATTGATAAAATGCAGAAAGATGAAAATTTCAATGGAGACACTCTCATTGAGTACGTACAGGCAATTCCATTTTTCAAAGTTTTGAAAAACACTGTAGAAAAGAAAAAGAAGGAAGATGACAAGAAGAAGGAAGAAAAAATGGAAGTAGATGAGGAAAAAGGTAAAGAAAAAAATAATGAGGAAGGTGAAGGAATGGATGTTGATAAAGAGGACATCGAAGAGAATCAAGAAAGTACAAAATTGCAAGTTTATTACATTGATGACAATGCTAGAGTTTATAAAAGCTGGTCCGATTATTTAACAACAAATGCTTTACCCGTTTGCCTTATGGTTGTACCTTATGGTGGAGAATATCAAGGGGAGGAGGAAGAACAGTGGACAGAGGAAGCATCTTATGTTTGGGTGGAATCACACGAATCACCTGCTTCCAAAAGGAAAATTTTAGGTGTATGTGATAAAGCAAGTACATTGATTGGACTAGGAAGTATGGCAATTGGTATTGCAGGTGTATTTAATCCGATTGGTGCTCCTATTGCAATTGCAGGCAAGTTTTTGTGTAAAACCTTTCAATGGAAGTTGGTTCAACCAATGTTTCCTTTACTTAATTTTAATTTAATTTCAAGCTTGCTTATCAAAATATAAATTATATTATAAATTTTAGGTGCGGTTGGAGTGGGCATAAGTTCCCTGTGGACAATTGGAAGAAGTTCTCATGAATTGGTAGATCGTTCCAAACATGATCAATCAATCAATGTGACAAACAAGGAAGGATTCACTTGCTGGCTGGGATTAGCCACCAGTACCTTATCAATTGCGTCAACTGGAGGTTCATTCCTTCTTTCGAGAGCCATAAAAAATGGAACTTCTATCAACAAAATCGCCCAATATTCTCATGATGCAGTTCAGATTACAACAGTAGGTGCAACATCAGTCAATGCAGGATTATCAGTCTACAACATATACGAAAACTTCAAAGAAAACAAAACTGTTTCTGCTCAAGAAGTCATTAATCTTACAGCAACTTTGCTGTTACTTGGAAATTCAGTTGTCAATATGAAATTCACGAAGACCTTAATAGAAAACCAGCAAACTTCTCTTATAAAGGATTTTGAAACAAGCTTAAGAAGCAACCGACACAGGAAAGAGTTTCAGAAAATGGTCAAAACTACAAAGTCGGTAACATCCGATCCGATAAGAGCAAAGGAGCAGATAATTCGTGGTATTAACAAAATAGAGAACAAGGACGAATTTTTCTCTTCAATGCTTAGAAACAAAAAGAGTTTCGCTTCTGAAGGTGTGAAACCTGCTTTCGTAGAAGGTAAAGTTTTAGTTAATGGAAAGACTTTGATGAATCCAGCAGATTTTGTTAAAGGTATGAAGACAAATCTAAATTTGGCCAACCCAGTTCCTTTAAAACCTGTCATCGTACCTTCAACTTCTGGAATCAAGTTTGAGAATGAAAGCATTTTTGAAAGTGCACTTGCGAAATTCATTAAGCGTCATGCGTTTGAATTAGTTGCCTTTGGAAAAACACTTTTGATGGATTTTGTTTATGTTTTGACTGACATAAGCAGCTTGGATAAGGCTGACGTGATATTTTCTAAACTCCTCTTCCTTGCTCTGAAGATAGCTAAAGTCTTAATTCAAGAAGAATATCCTGGTACAAATTTGCTAGTTAGGGCAGTTGAATTCTTATGGGATTTCATCAAAGTAAGTGTAAGAGAAGGTTTGGTGGAAATGTGCAACGAGACAGGGCAATATAGAGAGATTTTGGTGAAAGTTCTCCTCAGTTTACATTTTAACATAGAAAAGAAATTAGACGAGTGGGTCACTTCCTTTAAAGAATATCTTAGAATAAAACTTATGGAGGTAGAGGACATGGTGAAAAATGCTTGTAGCAGTCAATTTGAGAGAATAAACAATGCCGCACGAGGACTATTGTCCAATGGTAGTATTTGAAAAAGTCTTAAAGCTTAAAGTTTTTGCAGAGAAATTATCAAATGAGAATAATATTAACACTCTGCGACAACCTTAGATCTTAGGAGCTAGACTAAACAATGAAATAAGTGCACTTATTTGATATCATTTACGCAAAAGGATGTGATAATCTCAAGTATTTTATAATGTAAATGAGCATTGCCCTAGTTTTAGATTTTTCGCAAAGGAAACTAAATTTGAAATAAGAGATTAATTACCTCTAAGAAAATATCCATTCATGTCGTTGATCGATTTTTTGACTGAAAATCTACTTATCATTTAATAAGTATTTGTATATTTATTATTATTTATTTATAGTTTCAGTATATCGAGTTCGAAAAAATTTGTTTAATATTGTTATTCGAAACTCGTTTTGTTCAGTGTTAAATAATTTCTGATGCACTATCAATAGTTAAAAAACTGAAAATATTGTACCTATTTATGAAAATTGTATTTTAAACTAAAAATTTACTAATAAACGACTTTTAAAAATACTATTCTAACTCTCTGTAGTTTAAAACCCCAAAGTTAATTGATTTTCTGGCAAATTGTATTTACTAGCAATGGTTATTCAGTTTTTGGAACAAACTGATATTGATAAGTCAAGGTGTGTTTTGATTTCCACCTTGACTTGAATTCATGAAAATATTTAGCGTTTTTTCTACGATTAATTCACCAATTTAAATCAAAACATATCGTGTATTGACACTGTACAGTTCCATAATATGAAGACTGCAGAAAAGGACATAAAGGTACGTCTAAATTAACAAAAAGGTTTTTTACCCTATCATTTGATATTCTAGAAGATTGTGTTAGGAAATAATAACTTGCAACTCAAATATAAAACACATTAAGCACAAGCTCACTTTATTGCCTTTAAATCTCGCTATTCTCCCTGCGTCCATGCGCATCCCTCGAGTTTCGCGACATATCTGACCTCTTAACTCGCGTTCACACCTCGTATCCACCGCATCTCACACTCCTTCTCTCTCCTTCGCGCTCTCTCTCTCTCTTTCGCGCTCATGTCTCGTAACTCGCACTACATTTTTCTCTAACAATTGTTAATAAAAATGTTTAGAATTTTAATTTTAAAATATTGGGGAACTTTGAAATAATTAATGTTGAATTTCAAGAAGCCATATATAATTCTGAATATTATGTTACGAATTATTTGCAGGAAAAATTGATAAGTGCAGCTAGAAAATGCCAGCAAAATTTCTACGAGCTTCTGAGTGATTGGTATAGCTACGACGAAAAAAGACCCCAAATGTCTGAAAAATTTCATAGGAATTGCTCTCTTCGAACCACCGAAACTCGAAGATCTAATTGTAAGCAGATCACTGAAATCCGGCAAAAACTGGGGAGATGAAATATTTTATCAGAATCCTCACCAGCAGAGAAAAATTCACAAGAGTTATGAAAAGATTGCAAGACATGGGATCCAAAATACAACAAAGAAGGAGATAATGTGTGGAATAATTTATAATGTAAAGTTTGATTTGGACTCGATAAGAGCTTTAAAAAAGGTTTGTGAAACTGGGAAATGTTTCAGTGAAGAAAATATGGCCAAAGTTCTGCAACCTGTCCCGGTATTTAAGGTTTTGAAAAACATTATCAAAATACAAAATGGCAAAAAAGATACACAGAAGCTTGTGGTTTATTATATTGACTATTTTGAAAGAGTTTACAAGCTGTGGCGTAACTATGTAGTAGCGAAACCCCGCATTACGGGGTGGCCTCCTCCTATGAGGGGCCTCCGAGGGGCCTCTTAGACTGAATAGAAAAAATAAATTTCTCTCTGTATTTCTATTTTCATTTTTAACATTTTAATTTGTTCGAAACTTTGGTTTATTACGAAGCAATTTATAAATCGACCTTTTTATAGTTTCTTTTTATTTTCAAAGGGGCCTCCTAAAAAGTTTTGCGGGAGGCCTCCAATTTTTAGTTAGCCACTGTCAAGTGTCCTGAAATGTAATGAGGATACGAGGCATAATTGTATTTTCAAAAATTACTTTTTCGACTATAACTTTTCAAATAATCAAAATTTTGACTTGACGTAAGGAAAATAAATGTTCCTTGCATCAAGACGAATCGATTGGTCTCTAATATTATTTCATTTCATTGAAAAATAACAAAGTTATGGTTTTATTTAATTTTAAAAAATTAGTTTCTCAACTATAACTTCTATAATATTCAAAATTCGAAGCTGACGTAAGGAAAATAAAGGTTCCTTACGTCGAGACGAATCGATTGACCTATATAATTAATGCATTTCATTAAGAAATAAGGATGTTGTGGTTAATTGTATTTTCAAAAATTAATTTTTAACTTTAACTTTTCAAATAACCAAAATTTTAAGTTGACGTAAGGAGAATAAATACTCTTTATGTCGAGACGAATCGATTGGTCTATAATATTATTTCACTTCATTGAAAAATAGCAAAGTTATGGTTCTATTTAATTTTAAAAAATTAGTTTTTGAACTATAACTTCTCTAATATTCAAAATTCGAAGCTGACGTAAGGAAAATAAAGGTTCCTTGCGTCGAGATGAATCGATTGACCTATAAGATTAATGCATTTCATTGAAAAATAAGAAAATTGTGCTTTATTGTAATTTTTGAAAATGAATTTTTAGAATATAACTTCTCAAATAATCAAAATTTAATGTTGATGTAAAGAATAATTAATGCTTCCTCTACGAGGAAGCAAAGTGCTCATTGAATGAGTACAAAAGTTGATACAACTTCACAGCTAGTTTATATTATGTTAAGAATTGATCGAGGTATTTTCTTACAATGTGCAAAGACATAAAGAGTGTTGAAACCATGATCCAGCTCTAGATCCATACATTTCACGAATTTTCTGCCACTCACTGATATTGGACAATCAATAGTTATGGAAAGAGCTTCAAATCCTGATTCCAGTTTTGATTATCAAATCCACATTACCCGTTGCTTCTGTAGCTGTAATACAATAAATTTAAAATATAAATAAATGTTTAAAATATATTTTTTTAATATGCTTATATCTATTTTGGAAACATCCCTCAACATTTTTGGCACAATGTTAAGTTCAAAATTCCATTCTCCATTTTACTCAATGAAAATTATAGATAAATAGTTTTTCGCTCTGTAGCGCTAATCTTTTGTCAAATATAAGACTGCATATAGAGCGAAACAATATTTAATTTCGATAATTTTTGTATAAAATGAAGAATTCAAAATCTATCTTCCATATCCAATATTTTCATTTTACTTAAAAAAATATTTGAATTAGATATAAAAAATATAATTTATCTAAACTAATGTTCTTAAAATATAAGCGATTGATAATTTATAATTCTATATTTTCAAACGTCTGTTACATGCGTTCATTATTTGCCGTTGGAAATAAAAATAATAAATTAGATTTTGTTCCATATCAAAAAATAATTAACTATTAATAATATTTGAAGAGAAAGTAGAAATTAAATAATCGATTCTTTCAAGCTTCAATCCAAAATGTTTTGAGGTAATTTTAAGTCTGGATAAACTTCCAACGAGAAAATTGTTCAATATTGACAAAGGAAGAGATTTGTAAATTTTAAGAAATATTTATTTATAATTTAAGTAATACTTTATATTATAATTAATATAATATTTTAAAATATATATTATATAATATAATATCTAGCTGTGAAGTTGTATCAACTTTTGTACTCATTCAATGAGCACTTTGCTTCCTGTAAGCAAGTATGATTTGCTTCCTCATAGAGGAAGCATTAAGTATTCTTTACATCAGCATTAAATTTTGACTATTTGAGAAGATATATTCGAAAAATTCATTTTAGAAAATTACAATAAAGTACAACTTTTTTATTTTTCAATCAAATGCATTAATCTTATAGGTCAATCGATTCGTCTCGACGCAAGGAACCTTTATTTTCCTTACTTCAGCTTCGAATTCTGAATATTAGAGAAGTTATAGCTGAAAAACTAATTTTTCAAAATTAAATAGAACCATAACTTTGTTATTTTTCAATGAAATGAAATAATATTATAGACCAATCGATGCGTCTCGATGGAAGGAACATTTATTTTCCTTACGTCAAGTCAATATTTTGATTATTTGAAAAATTGTAGTCGAAAAATTAATTTTTAAAAATACAATTAACCATAACATCCGAATTTTTTCATGAAATGCATTAATTATATAGGTCAATCGATTCGTCTCGACACCAGGAATCTTTATTTTCCTTACATCAGCTTTCAATTTTGAATATTTGAGAAGTATAGTGAAAAAATGAATTTTACGAAAATTATAAAAGTACATCCAACTGGTAAAATTCAATATTTTTTTAAACCCTTGTAAGAAATTGAACTAGGTGTATAATGAAATAACTATGCAAAATTTCATTAATTTATCTCTACCCATTTTCAAGAAATTGCACGATCGTGACATACATACGTACACACACACATACATCTGGACAATTTTTCAAGGCATCATTGTTAAATATATTGCCCTTGAAATATGTCAAAAAAAACCTTTTTTTAGGAATTTGGATTTTGTCAACACTACAAAGCTTCCTCTATGAGGAGCAATATACATATATTATAAATATAATACATATAATATATGTAATTCATATATATTATAATTCAAAATTATAAATATATAGATTAAAGGTGCCTGTTAAAGGGATTGCCTGTTAATCCCCTATAATTGCCTGTTCTTAACTGTTCTTCAGTTTGTATTAGAGACTCAAAAAGAATATATTTTCATTCTGCAACAGACTCTAAAGATTGGAAGGGACAATATATATTAGTCCTTAGAAAGCAAGTAATAACAGATATTCTTGGAATACAATTTCGAATTTTGACAATTTTATTGTAAGCTGACGTTGCTATTCATCAACCCTACTTAAAATTTAGACGATTCTATAATATTTATTTAGACCCATATTTGTCTAGCCTCTGATTCTAGCAGAATTTTATGACGGTCTCTTTGTCTAGGGATCATACTAGAACTTATTTAGCAGATAATTATGGTTTACCTGAAGTCAGAAATTATGCTTGTCAGCAAAAGATTTATTATTCTCTATTGTATGCCTCGTATCCTAATTAGATTTCAGGATACCTGACAGTAGCTTGCGCACGCAATCATTTCGGTCTCCTACTCATTCCACACGGACATAGTCCTTCAAATCTTTGAGTCCAAACAAATCAGTACCGTTTCAAAGTTTGGATATGCAGTTTGTAACTGCTGTTGCTTATACAGTTTCACATAATTCGAGGAGTTTTTCGCGCAGTGCGTTATAAGTTTTATGAAAAATCATATTACTTTTTCATGACAAATTTGTAAACAATGAAAATCTACTTTTTTTGTTTAATATCGTTATTATACATTATATAATTGAATTTTAATCTCCGGAGGTACAAAACTTTTATTAAGTTCAGATTTATTATAGTCAAAGATATTTTTGACATAGTGTGAATTTAAGGCTGTAGAATAATATGGCATCACCAAAGAAGAATCAGAAAAGCAAAATAGATGTTGAAGAAGTGAAGGTACGTTTTTAAATTTTATTTGATAAATGTGTTTGTAAGAGATTGATTATTATAACCCTTAAACGGCCAAAACGCCACCACCGGTACACTGCTCTTCGACGACCAATAACGGCAATAACTAATACTATTCGACACTAGAAAAAATTGAGACATATATATTTTTATTGCTTAAGATCTCCTCTTTCCGATGGTGTCAATGAAATTCTCCAAAAAATTTATTTATTCTTCCAAAATGCAGTTTACACAAAAAAAAACGTGATTTTTCGTACCTATTTTTTTTATGGTCGATTTTTCAAAGGTTTCCAGTCTGTAATAAACCTGAACCCACTAACCAGTGAAATAAATGTCTAAACTTTGAGAATCCATGGTTCAAAAATCGATTTTTTGTTTTAGTATTTTCCAAATGGCGCCTTAATGGCAAAATTTTTGTGAAAACATTCATGAATTTCTTTTACAATAAACGATGCTTTTTTCTAAAAAAAATCTCAAGAGTAAAAAGTTCTTAGAATTAGCTAGGGAATACGTCTGAATTTTTTCGACGCGTTTTGAGCACTTTTTTGAATTTTGCACATAAACAATTTTTGCAAAATTCACAATTTTGCTCAAAACGCTTCGCAAAAATTCAGACGTATTCCTCGGCTAATTCTAAGAACTTTTTACTCTTGTGAATTTTTTCGAAATGTGCAAATGCAAAAATCAAGGGAGCAAAATTCGGGGTTTAACGAGGTTCTACCGATACATAGCTAGTCAAAACAAATTATTTTGTGAATTTGACTCACGAGGTAGTTGATATGGCAACACCGCCCCGCATCTCCAATCAGTGGTGTGAATAGTGTACACATTTTTGAATAGTACGCCATAACCTACCAACGTATGCACGGATGCAATGTGCGGTGTTGCCAAGCCTACTCAACATCATGATTTTTGTAACATTTATTTACATTTTCATTGATTTACAAGTACCCTTCTAACAATATTATAAGCTAAAAATGTTTTTTTATATCTTTGACTCACTATTATAAAAGATTTCATCGATATTTAACCGTTAATAAATGTGTGGTGCGGGTAATTGCACCCAGAAAAAAGTTTCTTTAAGGGCATGTGATACTTTACCATAAGAGCAAATTAGTTATACCAATTATACATTCATAATAATAAATATTTTTAGCTAATAAATGTCAATAAACCTTCGTCTACATGTCACGAAGATTTATTGACTCTTATTAGCTAAAAATATTTATTATTATGAATGTATAATTGGTATAACTAATTTGCTCTTATGGTAAAGTATCGCATGCCCTTAAATCAAAGAAACTTTCTTTGAATCAAAGAAATTCTAGTATTGATATACGGTCAAAGAAACATTTGTTTGATTTAAAGAAATTTTTTTATTTGATTTAAAGAAATATTTCTTTAATTTTAACGGAAAATTTCTTTCAATTCAAGAAATATTTCGTTGCTTCAAAGGAAAGATTTCTTTAAATTAAAGAAATATTTGATATTGCTTCAAATGAGAAATTTCTTTAAATTAAAGAAATATAATTTCTGATTTGACCTTTATATTTCTTTATATACTCTTTATTCTGCACGATTTAATCTCACTTTTATGTAAATTTTTGTTACTTCTGTTCACAATTTCGTGTACAGAAATTATAATTTCTTAATAAATTCAGAATGAATTTAATTTTTTTAACTGAAATTTTCATAAAAATTGTAAATTCTCACACTTCTTGTAAATTCTCACACTCATGATGTGGATTATAAGAAAATCTTTCTTTGATTAAAAGAAATAATTTGTTTATTTAAAATTACTGACTCTAAAGAAATTATTTCTTTCATTTAAACTATTAACTTTTTTAAATCAAATAAATCATTTAAACAAATAGTTTCTTTAAGTGAAAGAAACTACTTGATGTCATTTATTAAAATCAAAGAAATTTTCTTTTAATATAAAAATATTTGTGTGTTAACTCAAAAAAACGTAGTCAAAAAAATGTTTTCTTTAATTTAATAAGAACTTTTTTCTGGGTGTGAATGCAATGAAAAGGTAGTTTTCCAGAAGAGTACATGTGAAATGACGGAAACTATTTATTAAAATATCTTAGCTCCTAGGTACCCCAGAATCTTAAAAATTTAACTGATTATTTTTTATATGCATTTAACTAACTATGTTTCAAGTTTCATCCTTTTTGGACCGTTAATTCGTTTTACGGTAAAGATTATACGGAATAATTGGGAATTTTTTAATGAAAAACTATGCACATTTCGAAAAAATTCTCAAGAATAAAAAGTTCTTAGAATTAGCCGAGGAATACGTCCGAATTTTTTTGAAGGGTTTTGAGCAAAATTTTGAATTTTGCAAAAATTGTTTATGTGCAAAATTCGAAAAAGTACTCAAAACGCTTCGCAAAAATTCAGACGTATTCCCTGGCTAATTCTAAGAACTTTTTACTCTTGTGAATTTTTTAGAAAAAAGCATCGTTTATTGTAAAAAAATTCATGAATGTTTTCACAAAAATTTTGCCATTAAGGCGCCATTTTGAAAATACTAAAACAAGAAATCGATCTTTGAACCATGGATTCTCACAGTTTAGACATTATTTCCACCGGTTAGTGGTGTCCCAAATTTATTACAGACTGGAAAACCTTTGAAAAATCAATCATAAAAAAAATAGGTAAGAAAAATCACGTTTTTTTTTGTTTAAACTGCATTTTGGAATAATAAATAATTTTTTTGGAGAATTTAATTGACACCATTGGAAAGAGGAGATCTTAAGCAATAGAAATATATGTGTGTCAATTTTTTCTAGTATCGAATAATATTAGTTATTGGCCGTCGAAGAGCAGTGTACCGGTTGTGGCGTTTTGGCCGTTTAAGGGTTAATTATAGTATGTTTTTAATCATTTGTATTAATTCCTCTCTAATGTATTTGATGTATGTAGATTATATGTATATAATCATGTGTATAGATTGTTACTAAATTTAAGGCATTATATCATTAACATTCGTAAAAAATAAAATGAGATAAAATTTGATTCTTATTCTAAAATTCAAATTTCAGTTAATAAATATCTTATTTGTTTATTTAGAAATTGATGATCTTTACTGCAACCAAATACCAACAAAATTTTTATGAAATTCTGAGCGACTGGAATGAGTATGATCCTCAAAAACCTCACGTCCTCAAAAATTTCATTGGTACAGCTCTGTATGGACCACCTGAAGCGGAAGATAATAAACTTTGCGAGTCAGCCGAAAACATTTCTTTTGTTTATAAATCTTCCCAGATGAAAAAAATGCAAAAAATTTACAAGAAAATTGTAGAACATGGCACTCAGAACACGAAAGATAAGAAAATTCTCTGTAGTTTGATGTACAATGTCATACTGCGTGAGAATTCAGTACAGGCTGCGATTGATAAAATGCAGAAAGATGAAAATTTCAATGGAGACACTCTCATTGAGTACGTACAGGCAATTCCATTTTTCAAAGTTTTCAAAAACATTGTAGAAAAGAAAAAGAAGAAAGATGACAAGAAGAAGGAAGAAAAAATGGAAGTAGATGAGGAAAAAGGTAAAGAAAAAAATAATGAGGAAGGTGAAAAAATGGATGTTGATAAAGAGGACATCAAAGAGAATCAAGAAAGTACAAAATTGCAAGTTTATTACATTGATGACAATGCTAGAGTTTATAAAAGCTGGTCAGATTATTTAACAACAAATACTTTACCCGTCTGTCTTATGGTTGTACCTTATGGTGGAGAATATCAAGGGGAGGAGGAAGAACAGTGGACAGAGGAAGCATCTTATGTTCGGGTGGAATCACACGAATCACCTGCTTCCAAAAGGAAAATTTTAGGTGTATATGATACAGCAAGTACATTGATTGGAATAGGAAGTATGGCAATTGGTATTGCAGGTGTATTTAATCCGATTGGTGCTCCTATTGCAATTGCAGGCAAGTTTTTATGTAAAACCTTTCAATTGAAGTTGGTTCAACCAAAGTTTCCTTTACTTAATTTTAATTTAATTTCAAGCTTGCTTATCAAAATATAAATTTTAGGTGCGGTTGGAGCGGGCATAAGTTCCCTGTGGACAATTGGAAGAAGTTCTCATGAATTGGTAGATCGTTCCAAACATGGTCAATCAATCAATGTGATAAACAAGGAAGGATTCACTTGCTGGCTGGAATTAGCCACCAGTACCTTATCAATTGCGTCAACTGGAAGTTCATTCCTTCTTTCGAGAGCCATACAACATGGAACTTCTATCAACAAAATCGCCCAATATTCTCATAATGCAGTTCAGATTACAACATTAGGTGCAACATCAATCAATGCAGGATTATCAGTCTACAACATATACGAAAACTTCAAAGAAAACAAAACTGTTTCTGCCCAAAAAGTCATTAATCTTACAGCAACTTTGCTCTTACTTGGAAATTCAGTTGTCAATATGAAATTGACGAAGACCTTCATAGAAAGCCAGCAAACTTCTCTTTTAAAGGATTTTGTAACAAGCTTAAGAAGCAACCGACACAGAAAAGAGTTTCAGAAAATGGTCAAAACTATAAAGTTGGTAACATCCGATCCGATAAAAGCAGAGGGGCAGATAATTCGTGGTATTAATAAAATAGAGAACAAGGACGAATTTTTCTCTTCAATGCTTAGAAACGAAAAGAGTTTCGCTTCTGAAGGTGTGAAACCTGCTTTCGTAGAAGGTAAAGTTTTAGTTAATGGAAAGACTTTGATGAATCCAGCAGATTTTGTTAAGGGTATGAAGACAAATCTAAATTTGGCTAATCCAGTTCCTTTGGAACCTGTCATCGTACCTTCAACTTCTGGAATCAAGATTCAGAATGAAAGGATTTTTGAAAGTGCACTTTCGAAATTCATTAAGCGTCATGCGTTTGAATTAGTTGCCTTTGGAAAAAAACTTTTGATGGATTTTGTTTATATTTTGACTGACATAAGCAGCTTGGATAAGGCTGACGTGATATTTTCTAAACTCCTCTTCCTTGCTCTGAAGATAGCTAAAGCCTTAATTCAAGAAGAATATCCTGGTACAAATTTGCTAGTTAGGGCAGTTGAATTCTTATGGGATTTCATTAAAGTAAGTGTAAGAGAAGGTTTGGCGGAAATCTGCAACGACACAGGGCAATATAGAGAGATTTTGGTGAAAGTTCTCCTCAGTTTACATTTTAGCATAGAAAAGAAATTAGACGAGTGGGTCACTTCGTTTAAAGAATATCTTAGAATAAAACTTAGGGAGGTAGAGGACAAGGTGAAAAATGTTTGTAGCAGTCAATTTGAGAGAATAAATAATGCCGCACGAGAAGTATTGTCCAATGGTAGTATTTGAAAAAGTCTTAAAGCTTAAAGTGTTTGCAGAAAAATTATCAAATGTGAATAATATTAACACTCTGCGACAACCTTAGATCTTAAGAGCTAGACTAAATAATGAAATAAGTGCACCTATTTGATATCATTTAAGCAAAACGATTTTGTAATCGCAAGTATTTTATAATGTAAATGAGCTTTGCCCTAGTTTTAGATTTTTCGCAAAGGAAACTAAACTTGAAATAAGAGATTAATTACCTCCAAGAAAATATCAATTTTGAAAAGTTGTTAATTTCCTGACTAAAAATAGTTTCATGTCGTTGATTGATTTTTTAACTGAAAATCTACTTATCGTTTAATAAGTATTTGTGTGTTTATTATTATTTAATTTTAATTTCAGTATATCGAGTTCGAAAATATTAATTTGTTTAATATTGTTATTCGAAACTCGTTTTGTACAGTGTTAAATAATTTCTGTTCCACTATCAATAGTTAAAAAACTGAAAATATTGTACCTATTTATGAGAATTGTATTTTAAACTAAAAATTGACTAATAAATGATTTTTAACAATACTATTTAACAATACTATTTTAACAATACTCTCTGGAGCTTAAAACCCCAAAGTTAATTGATTTTCTGGCAAATTGTATTTACTAGCAATGGTTATTCAGTTTTTGGAACAAACTGATATTGGTAAGTCAAGGTGTGTTTTGATTTCCACCTTGACTTGAATTCATGAAAATATTTAGGGTCCTTTCTACGATTAATTCACCAATTTAAATCAAAACATATCGTGTATTGACACTGTCCAGTTCCATAATATGAAGACTGCAGAGAAGGACATAAAAGTACGTCTAAATTAACAAAAAGGTTTTTTACCCTATCATTTGATATTCTCAAAGATTGTTAATAAAAATGTTTAGAATTTTAATTTAAAAATATTGGAGAAATTTGAAATAATTAAAATTGAATTTCAAGAAGCCATATATAATTCTGAATATTAAGTTACGAATTATTTGCAGGAAAAATTGATAAGTGCAGCTAGAAAATGCCAGCAGAATTTCTACGAGCTTCTGAGTGATTGGAATAGCTACGACGAAAAAAAACCCCAATGTCTGAAAAATTTCATAGGAATTGCTCTCTTCGGACCACCAAAAGTCGAAGATCTAATTGTAAACAGATCACTGAAATCCGGCAAAAACTGGGGAGATGAAATATTTTATCAGAATCCTCACCAGCAGAGAAAAATTCACAAGATTTATGAAAAAATTGCAAGACATGGGATCCAAAATACAACAAAGAAGGAAATAATGTGTGGAATAATTTATAATGTAACGTTTGATTTGGACTCGATAAGAGCTTTAAAAAAGGTTTGTGAAACTGGGAAATGTTTCAGTGAAGAAAATATGGCCAAAGTTCTGCAACCTGTCCCGATATTTAAGGTTTTGAAAAACATTATCAAAATACAAAATGGCAAAAAAGTTACACAGAAGCTTGTGGTTTATTATATTGACGATTGTGAAAGAGTTTACAAGAACTGGAATGATTATCTGCGAAGGAATTTGTTACCTGAATGTTATATGGTATTACCAAAAGGTGGAGAATATCAAGGAGATGATAAGAAACAGTGGTCAGAAAAAATGTCTTATGTTTGGACTGAAATTTATGAATCACCAGCTTGTAAAACAAAAACGATTAATGCCATCAATTCTATCAATACTTTGGTAAGCTTGGGCTGTGCTGGAGTTGGAGTTGCAGCTGTTTTTAATCCAGTTGGTGCTACCTTTATCACTTTGAGTAAGTTGCCTTTTTTATTTACTTTTTATAAATCAAAATGTAAAAATTTGTAAATTTAATTTTTCAATTGTGAGCTACATTTTTTTTTAATTTCTCAAGTTTACATTCTTTTGACGGTTTATTTTAATATAAGAAAAGTAGAACAAAAAAACTAATACAATTGGTAATTGCAGGTGCAGTTGGAATGGGACTAAGTGGATTATGGTCCATAGGGAGAAGCTCTCACGATTTGGCAGATCGTCACCTCCACGAGCAATCCATAAGTATTAAAGGCAAGGAAGGATTTTCTCGATGGTTTGGAGTTGCTAGTAGTGCTTTGGCAGTCGTTTCAAGTGGAGGATCCATGCTTCTCTCTCAAGCTATCCAAAATGGAACTTCTCTTAGCACAGTTGCAAAAGTAGCTCATGGTTCAATTCAAATTGGATCCATAGCAGCCACTGGAATTAATGCTGGCTTAATAAGCTACAAAAATTACGAGTCTCATCTTGAAAAAAAAGTCTCAGCCCAAGATGCACTTAATCTCGCTGCTAGCTTGCTTCTTTTCAGCAACTCTGCAGTCGATTTGCAATTATCAAGCAGCTTAATTGAAAAAAATCAAACACATTTTATTCGAGATTTTGAACATAGCTTAAGAAATAGTCGTCACAGAAAAGAATTTCGCCGAATGGTTAAAAATAGCACCTCCATCCAATCAAGTTCAAACAGCAGTCCAGAGCAAATTATTCGTTCTATTACTAAAATTTACAACAAAGATTTATTTTCGACTTCTATCATTAAGAATCGAAAAAATTTCTCAGTAAAGGGAATCGAGGTTTCCTCTTCAGATGGCTCAATCACCATTGATGGGAAATCTTTAATGATATCTGCAGATTTTGTTAGAAAGTTTAAAAAAAAAGCTACTGGGTGTAAGCCTGTTGGTGTGGCTCTGACGACTAATTTTGGTGTAAATGAGAGCATTTTTGAAAAAGTGTTGAAGAATTTTTTGGCTCGATATGGAAAGGAATTTCAGAATTTGAAACCAACACTTAATCAGTTTTCCCCCTTTCTGTCAGACATTCGTAGAGTTGAGAAAGCTGATGTGATTTTTGCGAAAATCCTTCAGATAGGTCTTAAGTTAGTTAGGAAGATAACTAATAAGAGATACTCTGTGAAAAATATTCTTCCTGAAATTGTAGATTTCCTTTGGGAATTTATGCAAGCGAATTTTAACGAAAGAATTGGTCCATTTACATCCAAAATTCATAGAGAATCCTTAATGAAAATTATCATCGGTGTTCACATGTCTGTGGAAAATAATCTTAACGACTGGATCGATTCTTTTAAAGATTATTTGGAAATTAAATTAAATGTGATTCAGGAGAAAGTTAAAAGTGATAAGAAAGAAAGAATGTATATGCTACATGTTTTGTAAATATAATTTTTATTTGATATACATGCATCGAATGAATGACGACAAATTCTGTGAGAATTTTTTATAGTGACATATTCCAAGTAATTGGATTTTCCTCTGAGGAAAATAAATATTTCAACAATTATTTTGGTTCTTTTTCAATACTTCCTAGGTTCCATTTATAGAAAATTATTTTTTTAATCATCAGGACAGTAGCTTCTAATTTCTTTTTCACTGGGGAATTTCACTCGTCTGGAATTATGACTAGAATTTAGTCTTTGATTCGGAAATACATTTTCAAAACGTGGGCTTTCTTCGTCACTTTCACCAACTAAAAATATAATAAAATTGAATTTGCAATGAAATGCTTAATTTTATACAAATATTTTTATAATAATTTACCAAACGTTCTTAAGGAAACAAAATCTTGACTTGTTAGCCTTTGACTTCTGTTTTTTCTTCTCTGACCGGAGGTTTCTGAAATTTATTGATCATATGATAAGATTGATAAATGCATTTTATATATTGACATATAGATTATATTTACCGGTTGATAATGTGACAAAGTTCCTACTTTGTATCGTTGGACTGCCTAAAATTATTTAAATACATTAAATTTCTTTCAAATTTATTTACTTATTTATTTTTAACTCACCCATTTCATTTGAAAAACTAGAAACTGGTCCGTAACTTCCCATACTTGCATTTCGAGAGCTTAAATCTAGGATATAGAATTAATTAATAAATATCAGCAATTTCACAGTTTTATTTAATCAAATTTATTTACTTATTTATTTTAAACTCACCCATTTCATTTGGAAAACTAGAAACTGGTCCGTAACTTCCCATACTTTCATTTCGAGGACTTAAATCTAGAATATAGAATTAATGAATAAATATCAGCAATTTCACAGTTTTATTTAATTTAAGAATAATTCAATTTTTCAAAAAAAACTTACTTCTTGAATGTGATGGTAAGCTAATGTTGGCTCTACTGAAAGAAATTTTAATGTTATGAATAATGTTTTTATCAATTTTCACAATGGAATTCAATAACTCGAAATTCTTTTTACCGGCTTTTATATGAGAAATCTTTCCCAAGACTTTTTCCTTGAATCTCTGGGTCAAGCGATATTGATTTATGAAATCTACTTTTTCTTTTGGAGGAAATTTCTATGGAATTATCAATGTCATTCAATTTCCCATCATCCACATATCCTTAAATGAAATTTTAATTTCCAAGTACATAATTTCGTATGGTACAAAACACTTTTTTTATTTTTAACAATTTATTTTACCTGTTTCGTTCTGACTTGATGGGTATTTTCTTACACTAACTCGTTCTGAGATATTAATGAAAATTATTAATATGTATTAATCTTTCTAATGAAATAGAGTTTTACCTGAAGTTCTGAAAGGTATCAGGTAATTTTTAATCCTAGAATTAATCTCTATCTCTGGTGCTAAAAATGACAAATTATAAATAGTAAAATTCTTGTATTTATAGGCTCATTAGTAGATAATTATGCATTTAGTTACTTCTTTCGTATTTTCTCTTTTGATATAAAAATGCATCTTCATCATCCTCTTCATCTTCTTCATCTTCATCTTCATTTACACAAAAATCAACACAACTGGTATCTATTTCAACTTGTTCTTTCGGTATACAAGTAAAACGTGCCCCTTTACTCTGGGAAATTTTTGGCATTATATTTTGTTCTCCTGGATCAATTCTAAAATAATTATTAATTATTTAAATTAAAAAATTATTTTAAATTTTAAATTATTTATCTTTAGTTCAATTCTTACGCGCATCGTGGCAAATCCATCATTCTTTCTACTTGTCTTCTTCTAGAAGGTATGAGACAAGGTCCTTCCATACTTCCTTTTCGAACCTTTTTCATTTTTCGATCTTTAAAATTATGTAGAAAACCATCGGTTTGTGAAAGTTCAAGATCGGATATAAAGTAAGCTAGAATAAAATAAACTCTTTGTTGAGGGTAACAGATTTTTAAAAATTTTTAAATCATTATTAATTATAATTTTATTTGCTTACGAGATTCATCAATTAGTCTTTCAATATAACGATTACTACCCCAACAAGGTCTTGTTTCAATTATTTCTCTTCCTCGACTTACATTATCTCTAATAAAAAATCGTTTTTGTTATTATATTACATACTAAATATTATTTTATAATCATTATTAATACTGTAGTATATCTCTCGAGCTGGTTTTGTATTGATTTTCGGATTCTTTAACGATTTCCGCTTCCATTTCCAAATTATGACTAGGTTCATGTCTAGGTGCAGAGGGATGTAATAATTTTCCAAAATTATCTTCACCATTCTAGTAAAATCGATTTTGTATTTATTAAATCATTATCTTACTAGAGGTACTTTTCTGAAAGCTTTTATAAGAAATATTTTTTTCTTACTTTATTATGTGAAACGTTTTTTGCGTGAATCCAATTTGACAAAGGTTCGTTTGAAATTGCATAATAACCATGCAATCCGTAATTTGGAATTTCTTGAATTGCTACAAAATCACATAAATTACCACTTACAGAAGTGTAAACAAATGGATAAGTTTTGGATTTAACTGGTGGCTCTTTTACTGAAATTACGTCGTTCTGAAATTAATTAAAGTTATTAAAAATAAGCTTTTCATTATTTTAAAATTTGTATGCGTTGCAGAAAATAAAAGATCCTATTAATAGTTTTGAAGTAATATTTCCCGTTCGCCCACTAATCTCCGTTCTAAGAGTCCTCAACATAATTTTAATATCAACTTCCATACTTCAAATTAGAATTTGTGATTCAAGAATGTTCTTTGTAAATAAAATCGATGTGAGAAGAAAAAACAGATATTTCTTTATGAATATGTTATGGAGGATAATATTATAAATATTGTGAATATTAAAACTAGATGTACTATATTTATTGGCTCAAGGTCTCCTTCTGGTGGGGTTTTTTCAAAAAAAGTTGAAAAATTATTTCCATGCATAGCAAGGAGTAATAATTTTAAATATTCGACATGAACAGTGTCTTCAGCATTTTTATCGTGAATTTCACAAAGTTTTTTTAACCATGAAGCTGCATTGGAACGATCTAAAAAATTATTATTATTTTGAATTTACATTTTTTTTCTTCTGATAAATGTTTATTAACCTTTTTGATTTGGAAGATTAAGTACAAGGTTTTTGGTAAATCCTAGATAGAAAGTAAAGTCATCCGTTAGATCCATTCTCGTAAAATTGTAACTGTATTACAATAATTTGGAATTTCCGACTGTAATTAGGAGCAAAATTATGTTTTGAAATGAGTTTAATACATATATACAAACAAGAAGGTTAAATTTCGACTACTCGAGATATCTGTCACTCAACTAACAATTAAAAAAAAATTTTTATCGTTTTTTTTTTTTATATTAGATTTCTCTAAAATAAAGTTTTTAAAATTAAAAAGTTTCATTCATTTCTCTTCTTTTATTTATTTGAGCATTTAAAAAATGTTACCGCCTCGTTTTATCTGTTTGTAATATTTTAAGAGTGCGATTACTGAAATCTCATTTTTACTCTGCAATTAAAAGGATCCATTTCTCGCAATTAAAAAATTGACCGTTAAAAAGTTGAATCAGCAGTAACAGAGGTCAAATACATAAATTATTACTCTACAGACAAATATTTTGTGCGCCCTATATAAATCGCGATTTATATAAGATTTAAGATTTCTTATATAAAAATGAGAAAGCCCTATTTATAATTAAAATATGTGCCTAAAATTCTCAGTACTCATATTTTTTGTAAACAATATGTAATTGAATTGAAAAACTTGTTTGTTTCAGGTTTTTCGAAAGAACGATGATTTTGGACCTCAAAGTGAATCTTTTCATGAATATTATTGCATCTTATAATTACAAAAATAGTTAAAAATTATGCAAAGATATTTTGCAACACTCTTAGACTGAATAAGCAGGACTTTAGTACGTTCCTGATTCTTATTACGCAAATCATAAACTTCCATGACAGCTGGGGATTTTATGACAGGTTTTTGCACGAGTCAGCTAGAAATTCTCAGCTTTATTAATTAAAGATATTTCAAGGATTTAACGAAGATTTAAAATAATTCGACAGACTTAAAGGTCTTAAAGTTACTTTAAAAGTTTTAAAAGATTTCAAGGGATTTAATACAAATTTTTAGGCACTCTAATTAATTTAACAACTCAGTGGGCAAAAAATTTAAAGAAGTTCTTAGAACTAAAAACTTCTTAAAATTTTTTGTCCACTGGGAAAACTTCAAGAATTGTCACAATCTTTTAAGGAATTTGAAGGAATTTTAATGGTGATAATAAAAAATTAAATAGGATTTTTAGAAATTGTACATGATTTAAAGAAATTTCAAGGGATTTCAAGATATTTTTGATTTTTAAAAATTTAAAGTGATTTCAAAGCATTTTAAGGGCGCTGTACCCAAGTGTTAAGCTCAAAATTCTATTCTCCATTTTACTCAACCAAAATTATAGAAAAATATTTTTTCGCTCTGTAGCACTAATCTTTTTTCAAATATAAGACTGTGTACTGAGCGAAAAGATATTTAGTTTCAATACTTTTTGCATAAAAACGAAGAATTCGAAATCTGACTTCAAAATTCAATATTTTCATTTTACTTAAAAAATATTTGAATTAAATATTTTCTCGCTCTGTATGCATAATTCTAGTTAAAAATTGATTAATTCCACAAAGGGAAGTAATTCCACTCTCAATATTTGTTCAGTAAAATGAAGAAATCGAATTTTTAGATCAGAATTAACTTGGCTCCAACACCCTTAAAGAATTTGAACAAATTTAAAGTGGTTTATAGGTAATAGTATTTATTATTTAAAATAAAATTTTTTTTCTATTTTGCAATTCAAATTCAGATTATGTGATACGAATAAAATTATTCACTTTATGGACTTTATGCGATTCAAAAATTTCAAACACAATACCTTAAAAATCAAAGGGCCCATATGTGTAATCGAACGCCCCTGGTGCGAGTTATACGTAGTTGGCATGTCAGTACCACGTGGTGTCGTGGTCCATTGGGCCCCCAATGGACCCACATGGTGTGGTTGGTATGGTGCATACCACCTGTTGCTACGTAAAACCCATAAAACGTTGAAAGTTGGAGGGGCGAGACTGCCTTCCGCCCCCGCTCTCCTCTTTCTTCTCATAGTCGCGAGATTTCAAACTACAACCGTCGAATCTCGAAGCGTCCGTTAAAACTCCTAAGGAGCCGGTCACTCTCGTCACTCTCATTCTTTCAGTGTGTTTAATCTCATGCGTAGCAAGTCTAGCAAGCCGTAACCTGCACAGTGCAAGTCGTGTACCTAAACCGAAATAAGGATTAAATGACCGTAAAGTGTTTTGCGCACCAGTGATCTTATTGTATTCATTGTGTTGTGGCAAATTCTGTGAAAACGAAAATAAATACCTTGAGAAGAATGAGTGATTCTGGAGATCATCTCAAGTACAAATGGACCCCGGAAAGCACAACGCTCTTGGTTTCGGTGTGGACCGACAAACAGGTACAGAAACAATTCGAGTACACAACCAAACCACAGTTGATTTGGGAAAGCGTCTCCAGATATATGAAGAAAAAAGGATATAATGTTTCTGCTAAGCAATGTCGATCGCGAATGAAGCAAGTCCTCGTTTGCTATCGAGAAGCAAAAAGAGCTGGAACTCGAGCTGGCGTTGAGCAATATTATGAGTGCATTGATAAGGTCCTAAAGAATCGACGATCGGAACCACCTAATGTTAATGGAGTCGACACTGTAGGTAAGCGGTCCTAAATTTTATAATCAAAATTTCATCTCAGTCCTATTATTTGCACGCAATATTTTTTTGCGTAGATTTTTTATGAATCCAAAGTTCTGAATATTCAAATGAACAAATTTTGTATTAAAATATTTATTTATTTTCATTGAAAATAATCCTGTATAAAAGAAAATTGTTAATGTCCATTGTTATTTTTAGTTGGAACAATATTTAAACTTTTCTGGAAACAAGTTTAAATAATAAAGAAATTGTCTATGGAATATCCTTTGTTTATATACTTAAATTAAAAGGTGGAAGTATTTTATAAAAGAATTCAAAAACAAAGAATCTGCGAAATTTAAAACCAACAAGACATCATGACATTTAAAAAAAATCTGCCCGCTTCGCGGGCACATTCTCATCGCGCGCTTCGCGCGCGGCTCGCTTCGCTCGCAAAAATGAGCGCGCCTACGGCGCGCGGGGGGTCGAATATAGTTCGATCGTCGCGCTTCGCGCTCCGATATATATACACGTCGCGCTTCGCGCTCCGTGTTGCGCGCTTCGCGCGCTTGTGCCCTTAGTGAAGCTTGCGCTTTACAGGACGCTTAAAGATATATGTTTTTTTTTTAATTTAATTAAATTACATAATTTATATTTTTATATTTTAATTTATTTTTGTATATTTGTAATTTATATTTTTAAAAATTTAATTAAATTAAATTAAATTACAGCTTTGAATGCAAAATTTAACTAATTTACTTAAGGTTCTATCGACCTTAAGGAGCACATTCTCATCAGGGCACTCGCGCTTCGCGCTCGATATTTGATTTAAAGCTCGCGCTCCGCGCTCGGCTCTGTTTAACAATATTTTTCACGATTTAAACGAAAACTACTCATCCTATTGAAAAATGGCCAAAGTAGAACTTGTAGATCTTTTTAAGGCGAATAATTATATTTCTTATCATTTTCTCTGCATCTCGCGTTTTTTGGCTCAAAATTTGAATTTTCGATTTTTTAAGGAAATTCAAAAAGTTGTTATGCGGATCTTATAGGGAGTTCAAAAATAAACATTTTTCATCTTTAGACTTTTTTTCATATCGTGCGTTGTTTGGCTTCTAATTTAAGTTTTCTTTCATTTTTTTGGATTTTCAAAATGTTATAAGTCTTTCAATTTTTTTTTTATCCAAAAAAGTCATTAAGAAAAATTGTTCGACTTTTTGAGTACTACGAACGTGCGTCAGTAGAATTTTTAGAAAAAAAAAAAAAGTGGTTTCAAAATTTTTCAAAATGCTCCCACTTTTTGAATTTTTATCCAAAATGGCTGGCCAACGAACTTGACCTTCATTTTAGGACACTTAAAGAGTATACCAAAGGACAATCCAATCTGTCAATTCTTTCGAAAGTTATCGTGCTCACAAACTAAATATACAGACACACAGACAGACAGACAGACAGACAGACAGACAGACAGACAGACAGACAGACA
>CAJFCO010000373.1:2665958-2692577 GCA_904066015.1 Synergus gifuensis
GACAGACAGACAGACAGACAGACAGACACATTCGTAAAAACATGTTTTTCGGGTTCAGGGGGTCCCAAAACGTGGACATTTGACAAAAACTGGGGGGGGGAAATTTTGCACAAATCTAATACCTTCTCTGATGAGAATGTAAAAAATGTGTCAAAAAGATTGAGAATTTCTATCCATATACATATTTTTAAAAATTTTTTAAAAATTTTCCCCTAAATTGAAATTTTTTTCTAAAATCACATATTAAAACCGGTACTTATTCTTTTGGTTTAAATTATTTGATTTAACGTAAACGAAATTTAAATTATCGTATATATTTATTTTCTCCTTTTTCAACTAGATTCCACAAACGTAGTCAAATCTCCACCAAAACACATGAAGACGAACAAAAATCTTCAAATGCGCTATAAATATGAAGAGCCCATAGAGTCTCTTTATCGAACAGAAGCTCTCTCACCAATGTGGACAGTAGCAAGTAAGGAAATCAAATATTTACTTTCATAAATAAACCTAGAAAAATTCTTCATTAGTCACTTTTATTTCTAGAAGAAGAAGATTATCCAGATTCTCCAGAATCTAGTGAAACAGTCCTTGCTCAGCCTTTCCGTGTACTTTCTCCCGTGCGGGATGCTGCGACAAACACTAGGCATCAATTAGATCATTTCGCGAGAAAATCGCTGCCTCCTAATGCAGTTCCAGTCATGGAACCAGCTATCAAAGAAACATTCCAGCGAAATTCATTCGCCAACAATCGCTTTAGTGATGTTCCATTTCAAAACACCGTCCAGAATGTTCAGAATCAAATCATCCAGGAAAATATGCAACAAAATCAAGCTCTCTTGCACCAGAAAATGATGCAAAATCAATTATCGGACAACAATTTGCAGCAATTTAATCCAACTTATCAACAAAATTTACTCAATACGAATCAGTATGATGCTTTGTACACTGATCAAGGAGTTCAATGGAGTACAGGAAACGATCAGCTGCAAAGTCATCCTTTACTGAATCAAAACCAAGCCACGGAAAATATTTTAAGAGCACGGAATCAGTTTCAACAACACAGTGTGAATAATCAAGCGATGCCACAGGAGCCAAGGAAACAGAGTTTCAGACAAAATTTAGCCGCTAATTATCGGCAACATCAAGATATTCAAGGACTTCAGAATTATGCTTCTAATATAAATCACAACGGACTTTTATCTCCTCGTTACTCGCCAGAATTTGCTCCTAATATGAACGAAGCCTTTTGCGAATCTGTGAAAGAAGAGAAGAGTCATAATTTAAACGAAACTTTTGACCAGCCTTTGCCTGCCGGAAATAGAATAAACCTTCCTGTCAATGATTCTACTACCTTGACGAATAATGCTACTTTTAATGATGATACTTTGTCGATTGAGTTTTTGCAAGATTCTCCTTCTCCCTCCGATGACGGAACTCCAAAAGTGAAGGATTTTGCGGTCAATACTGATATTGAAACTGTACCAAATGCTCCCTTTAGGAAGAAGAAAGCCCAGAAGTTGGAGCAATTGATGTTGAGCGCTATTAGTTCTCAAAACGATGTCGTTAATAAGGTAATTTATATATCTAGACATTAAATTATAATTTGATTGAAGTATGCATTTAGAAGAAAAGTTAATAGAGCTAAAATTAATTTGAATTGTGTTATTAATTTTAGATACTTGCTGCGCAGAACGACATGGTTACAAAGTTTCTAGACGTGGACAGAGATCGTCAAAACAGATTAGAGACTCGCTTAGACCATTTGCTAAATGTTGTGCACGCAACCGTTCTAAACAAGAGTCCTGAAAAAGATTTAGAAATTCCACCTTCTCTTCCAGAACCTCTAATAACTAATTTAGATCCTCCCCCAAAGCCAGGAGTCGTTCCTCCAAAATTGAATCTCGTTCCGCCAATGCCCTGTCGAGTTCCCTGCACATCATATTCTAACACTCAAATAATCAATAAAAACCCTGTGATGACGAGGCCCGGAATCATTTCTTCCCCTCCAAGAAAAATCGGTTCTATTTGGACGAAACTTGGTCCCGTTTCTCAATCTCCATTTGTCAAGGCCCAACAACAACTTGGCTACCAAACCATTGCAAATCAAGAATCTCGTACTCAATCTTCACATGAAAGAAGGATCGTTAAAGATATGAGAATAAACGTGGACTCTAGATGCCTGATCGAGGAAACAGTAGTCTTCATCGAGAAGGAGAGACTACTTCTGGAGAAAATTGAAAACGCTCGTCTTCAAGAAAAAATGGGTCAAGCTCTCTCTGCCAAAAAGAAACTATTTACTCATCGCGAACCTACAGCTGCTATGATTTTATCCGCAGCCTTTTTAGAGAGTGAAATGCAGAATATCGAGCTTATTGAGAACGCCAGGATTAATTGTGGGAACAATGAAATCACTCAAATGTGTTTGAAGTATCTTCATCATTTAGATAAGGAAGCTGACGATCTTCTCGCTGGTCAAGGAGACAGTTACGATCGTTTGAAAAAACTTAAAGTGGTTGAAAATTTGCAAGACGAACCCTGTGATTCTTCTACTCCAGCAAAACCTGTGGCTCCTCAGATTCCTGAACGAGATGAACCCAGGCAAACTATTCAACAACTGGCTAACCTCGTCATGCAAAGTACGAGATGGAAAGAAATGGCTCATAATAATGTGAGGCCTTATGAAATTAATGGAAAAGAAGATCCTAGAAGGGAAGAATTCAGAAGAGATGAATTTATAACTGGAGAAATTAGAAGAGAAGAGCTGAGAAGAGAAGAATTGAGAAGAGAAGAACTGGAGAAGAGAATTAAAAGAGAAGAAATGGATATGAAAATGAAAAAGGAAAATCAAGAGATGAGAATTAGAAGAGAAGAAAATGAAAAAGAATTGAGGAAGCCCACTGGAATCCAGGAAGACGCCAATTCAAAAGCTCTGAATTGGCTTCAGGATCGATACTCTTATGGTGACCAGTTTACAAAGAAAAATCAAAAAAGACTACCCGGACCGGTAACGAGTTTACGTCCGATTGGCTTTAGTATTGATGGATTAAACTTGTTGGATTCGAAACCTACGTATGAAAGAAGAGATTATAATTTTGGAAGGGGAGAATTTGATAATAGGATTGGAAGCAGGAAACAGAATGTTCACTTTTATGACGACATGGGACCTTTTCGTCAAATACAACAAAGTTATGCCCAGCGTTATTACACTTTGCAAAATCAAAAGCAGAGTTTAAATGATAACAACGGTGCACTTGTTCCTCAAAATCGAGATATGATCGACAGATATATGAGGGAATTGGGAGCACGCAAGGATGATTCTGATGATGAAGAGTTTTTGGATACTACTACGAGTATGTCTCCGGTTCCACTTTCTAGAAAAGAATCTTTGACTTCCGATGGAACTTCCAAAACTGGAAAGGGAGCCTGCGTGATAACTTAAGATGTCGTTTGATAAATAGCTTTCAAATATGATGACTTATTTAATTTTCTGCGTACTAGCAACGTATATTATGATATTTTTCATATGAATTACAGAAAAACTCATTTTCATTCTCGCTTATTTGGAAAAAGAAAGCAATTTGGTTTTTATATCAGGACGTGCAATCATTTTATTTAACTAGCCTATGTGAATTAGAGATGATAGGCTGAAAAATAACTTCATAGGTACTTTTATTTTGCTATAAAGATTGAATTTCTTTTTTTTTATAGGCATACAATTAATTATTGTTGTGCCTAAGAAAAATCTATGAAAAATAAATGTTATTACTATAATTATGATTTTTCAGAAAATATGAACGAATCAGGTACTTCATAAAAGATTTTTTTCATGTTTTGTGTTAGACACTTATCAAGAATCATTTTTATTTAGTACATATTATATTCAATATATTTAGAGGAGGAAATATATAAAGTTCCTTATTTAGTAATAAACTGGGATCTCGATTAGGTTTCTTTTTGTAAAGGATGAAGAAACTGCCATACGTAAACCGGGCTTCCATTTTAATATTATATCAAATAATAACATGTAATGTTACATGTTATTATATATGTTATTATATATATATATATATATATATATATATATATATATATATATATATATAACTATAAATTTTGTTGTATGAATAAAGATTTTCCTTATATCTACGTCTTAAGATTGTTTGATTCAAATTCTATACCAGGGCCGGTTTTAGACAAAATGACGCTCGGGGCGAATTTGAAAAAAAAACCCTCGTCGTTTTTATATATTTTTCTTAAAGAAAAGATATAATTTTATTTAAAAATTATAAAAAATTTTTAATTTTCTTATTAAAAAATCACAAAAAAGCGCCCCTCAAATTTGGCGCCCTTCTTGCCCTGCCCTAAAGCCGGCCCTGTTCTAAACTCAAAATTAAATTCCACGTTTTGCTCAACAATTATTAGAATGAATTATTTTTTAAAATATTTAATTCTAATTTTAATTTAAAATATTAAAAAATATTTGCAGTAATTGTGGAAATTATTATTGAAATTCCAACAATTATTGTGGTCATTTAAAGTTTAAATCCACTCTCGAGTCATTGCGCAGGCGCAATATTCACCAACACACGTGTCTCGCTCTCATAACTCACAACCCTCACAATAATATCAAACAATCAAAGAACCGCACCCAAATAGAAATAACATGTCTTTGTTACTAACAATCTATAATTAACAAAAATGTGAAGGAAGTTTTTGTCATTTCGCGTCTAATGTTCAAATTTTAACAATAAATCATGCTAAAAAAGTTCAATCTAAAGTGTTCATTGAAGAAAGTAAGAAGTATCTAGAGAAATAGCGCTAAAAAAAATTAACCTCAAAGCTTATACTGTTTTCTACGATATTGTAATGAACCAACGGAGCTGACTCAGACTTTCATTCTTCTCTTTGAAACCATGTAACGTACTTCAATCTTCGTTTTATGTGTTCAACTCAAGTGAAAATTGAAAAAAAAACCATGATGTTTCGGTTATGGATTTTTCTCCTTTTTGGAGTTCAAACTTTATTCGGTTTGGAGTACCTGGGTTGTTACGAAAGTTCCGAATATGACTCTGAATTAAGTGTACGAAGTTCTAAGGATTTTGGCACACCCTCTGGCTGTATCGAAGAATGTCGATCACACTACTACATGTAATTATTAATTTTAAATGAAAACATTCTATAAGATTTAAAATTTCAATTGATATATATGTATATCTTATATAGGATAAATCTCAGAATCTAAAACAAAATTATATTCTTGAAGGTTCGCTGGATTGATGGCAGGTCAAAAATGTTACTGTGGAAGCACTTATGGAAGAAGTAGATTGTCTGATGATTGTACAATGCCTTGTTCTAATAATGCAACGTCAATGTGTGGATCTATGAACGCTATGAGTATTTATGCAACTGGCCAGAAAGGTATTTCTCGGAGCAAAAAGTGATTTCTTCATTTCATTAATCAATGACGCTTTAATATTATAATTAATTTAATTAATATAATGTGCCCTCAGGTCCTAGTCCACCAAGAAGAGTAGAAGCATTTATTTCTCACGATGGAGCTGGTGGTTCTCTTGATGTAACCTGGCTACCTCCTAACAATCCAAATGGAAACTTAACATCCTACACTGTACGAGCAGAAGCAATTGAAACATATGCCTCGAATCCTCTACCTCTGATTGAAGTTCAAGTAGAAGGTGGTGCTTCAAACAGCACAGTTATTTCAGGTCTCCAGCGTGGAACCAAATACAATATCTCTGTTACTGCAGAAAACTTAAAAGGAACCAGCGATCCTGCCTTCGGTATTGGCTGGACTTTAATAGGCCCTCCGAATAAACCAGAGACTCCAAGAATACTTGAGAAAAGTGGGAACACAATGAAGATTAAACTTGATAAAGGCAGCAGCGAAAATGGTCCAATCTCTTTCTACCAAGTAATTATCGTCCAGTCTGGCGTTATACCTCCAACCGGCAGTAACGTTGCTTATCCTAGTTACGACGAGTCAAATAAAGACGATTTAGGATATTATGTGACTGCTGAATTTGACGCTTCCGATTTTCCTAAATACAAAGAATTTGTAGTTGGAGATGGGAAAAACGTAGGTGGATATTACAATGCACCACTCAAGGAAGATTCTGTCCCTCCTCAAGTAGGATTAGCCCTGGTATCGAGAAGTCGAGAGAGTGCACAATACAGTTATTCCAATTTGACCAACAATTCTTATAAGCATAAAGCGAATTCACAGACAAATACTACGAACATACTTCTTTGGTTATGTATTGGAATCGTAGGTTCTTTGTTAGTCATTTCGTTTTTAGCGCTCTTATTTTTGAGAAGAAAATACCAACGAGGCAGAGGGCAGACGCCACATGATCAACAGGAATTAAGATTGCAAGGACCTATTCTTGAAGTGGATAACATGGCTTATATTCCAGACGATGTTGTCGAGAGAAGGGATCCTTGGGAAGAGTCGAAAAGCAGAGTTTGGAGTATTCCGAGAAATTTTTTAAAACTTGAATCGAACCCTATTCGTCGAGGTGAATATGGAAGCACTCATGTTGGCGAAGTTCTAAAAGAGGGAAATAGCATTCTTGTTACTGTTCAGTGTATTGCCGACCGTATAGTAAAGAAATCCGCTAAACTTAAAATGATAAAGGAGTTGAATGTTTGCAATCAACTTAAATCAACGCCGTTTTTAATTGACCTTATTGGAACTTGCGAAGATCTAGGAAGTACTTGCGTTGTTATAGAAAGGCCTCCACAAACTTTAAAAGAGAAACTCTTGGCTTCTAGGTCAGGGGAGGTATTCCCCCATGAGTATTTTCTGAAAATTGGAGCTGGAATTGCGACAGGTCTAAAGTATCTGGAGGAAAGAGGAATTGTTCATACTCATCTTTGCGCAAGAAGTGTGGGAATTTTTAGTGATTATACCCCAAAAGTTATGGGATTTGGAATAGGTGTTCATACCTTGGAGGATTTTAAATATGAAAGATGGAAGGCGGTTGAGTGCTTTGAAACCAAGAAGAGAGATCAAACTAGTGTTGTTTGGGCTTTTGGAGTTCTTTTATGGGAAATTTTTTCACTGGGAGGAACTCCTTATGTACATCTTGCTCTTGATAGCGAAGTGCAAACGGCTGTGCAAAGTGGAGAGAGATTGAAACAGTTAGAAGATACTCCTGATCCTGTGTACGAAGTTATGACGTCTTGTTGGAACGCTGATGTTGCAGAACGACCGCCTTTCGATGAACTTGTTCGATTAGTAAGGAAATATTGAAATTTGGAAGAGTTCTAAAATTCTTCAATTTCTTTTTACGCATTTTGAAACTTGAAATATTTAAACATTTTTACTAAGTTAAGAATTTTTTTTCAGGATACACTAGCTGCCGTACCAATCGAAGTTACAGGGGATTACGTTGAGGAATTGGAACTACATAACTCATAAATGAGTTAAAATAGTTGGTGAGTTAAAATAATAATAAATGTACATTTTTCCAAGTACAATTCACGCGACTTGCAGTTACCAAATGTACTTTAAAAACTGCTAAATATGTATTTTTTCGACTTGCAATCTGCTTGGATATTTTTATATTTCTTTTAAACGCTAAAAAATAGCACAGTCTGTCTAGAAACTGTTATCCGTCCATATTTAATAGATATAAGAAGAAGTGAGATTCACTGTCAGTTTCAATCGACAGAAACTCATTTTTACATATTGTTACTTATTGTTTTATAAAATCGTCGCAATTTTTCCAGTATTTCAGAAAAAGACAAAGATTTGTGAATGGTAATTTGTGTCTTTTTTTTTTACTTTTTTAAAAAGATTTATTTAAAATTATATTTGAACGTATGTTGACAAAATATCTAAATCAAATTGATGCCAAACTGATTTTTAAAGTATAGCTTTATGCGTTTTTTATTCTAAGTATTTTCCAGGAACTTGTGTGTTCTTTTTTAATTATCTAATCATTGTGAAGATAATGTAGAAAATATAACTTAAGCCTAACGATATTCAATCACAATGAGTATTCTTTTTTCTATCTAGATACATTTTTATTTCATTTCAAGTCACTCAAAGTGCATTTAAGAGAAAAAATTCTCAAACCAAAGTGTACCATATCCATATCTATTTATGAAAAATAAAGAATCTCGAGCGTATTTTTAACGAATCTCAAAATATACCTACGATTGTAAAAAGTGATGTATTTTCATCTAACCGATTCGAAATCGAATTATAAAAATCTCTGTGAACATTATTAGAGATTAATAATAGATTTAGATTTTTATATCGATTGTGCATTTAATTTAGAGTATAGATTTTCGAAACTGATTTACGCTTTTACTTCAGTACTTAAAAAACACAAGTTCAAGTATTTACAAATATAATTTATTACCAAAAATTTTGTATATTCGACTACAGTCCATTTTATATTAAATTGTTTTTCAATTAAAAATGGATTTTTAACTTATACCCTAGACTATAAAGCTAATATATAAAAATAGTGGCAGTAGGAAATATACAAAGAATAACAAAATTTGAGTATAAGTCGTTTTTAAATTCTACTTAAAATTCTTAGAATTCTTAAAATTCTGACACTCAAGTTCGAAAAGCTTCACTGGATATGACTGACACTTAAACTAAAATAATACTTGATTGTACAGGCTTATAAAGGATACTTGATAGTCAAGTTCGCCCCAATATTAAGACCTATTGTTTGATATTAATTAATTAAATTATATTATTTTTCAGTTCTACAAAAGTTATTGTCTTCCACTGCAGTTAAAACGTTCTTTTTACACTTTCACAATCTTGTTTTTTTTTTTCAGAAATCACTCAATCGATTTTGTATTCCTTTTTATTAATCGACTGAATGATCTCTTAATCGTCATGTAGGTTGAGAGGAAAATTTGCTCGAGTGTGAATTTATCTTGTTTGGTCCAAGCGCTGGAGTTTTTCTGCTTCCTCGACAAAGTAATTGCCTGTAGGCTTCTCTATAAAGTTTATTAGTACCGGCATAAATGAAAGGATTTATAACAGAGGAAGCCCAAGCGAGAATGGATGCTATTACGTCCAGAATTGGTAACTTGACCTTATCTTCGATAACATTTGCTATCATAAGGGGCATAAAACAGAGCACAAAGCAGAGAAAAATTGTGAGCATCAACCTCGTTACTCTGGAATCTTCTCTTTTTTGAAATCCATTCCCTTTTCTCTTTCCTCCTGTATGGGCTTCCAAATTTTTACGACTGCTCCTCACACGCCAGTAGATACAGAGATAAGAAACTGTTATAACGATGCAAGGAACCAGGAAGCCCAAGACGAAGAGCAATTTTTTTGGACTTTTGCCATTCTTCTTTAATATTGTACAGGAAAAAGTCTTTTCGTCAAATCCAAGTCGACCCCAAACACCAATCAGGGAGGGAATCAGAAGTGAGAAACTGAGTGTCCAGATGGCAATGAGCATGAGAATTATTCCTTTAGTTGTGTAAATGTGAGGATATAGGTCTGATCTTGATATGAGCACGTATCTGAAATTTGATTTTTTATTAATTTTTGGGTACCGTGAAAGCTTGAATTTGAACGTTTCTTAAAATTGACTTAAGGTCACTTGAAATTTTTTCAATTATTGGAAGTTTCTTACAATCAAAGTAAAAAATTGTGAACTGCTTCCAACTCTTTAAAATTAAAATCCTCTGCATTTTTTTTTAAATTTCTTAAAATTTTTTTGAATTCCTTTGAAGCATTTAATTTTCTTTTTCAAATTCTTTTAGTTCTTTTAAAAATTACTTTAAATTTCTGGAAATTTTTTTTAATTCTCTTGAAATCCCATGAAATTCTTTGAAATTCTTTTGAATTTGAAATGATTTGAAGTCTCTTCGAATTGAAAACGCTAACAATTCAAGTTGTACGATCGGAAAATTTTTAAAAGATAAAAATAGATTTTATTTTATTATTAGGCTTCGAGTAGAGTTCGAAGCCTAATAAATACAACTGTTACTTACCTATTAAGGGTAATTGCCACCATGCTGAGAAGCGATACGGCGACATTCCCATAAAAAAATAAGGGAAATATTTGGCAAAGAGCGTCTCCAAGTAGCCATGCCTCAAATAAATATCTGCAAGCAGTTAGAGGCAAATTCACTGCTGAAAATATCAAATCTGAAACACTCAGACTTATAACGAAAGCCGTAGTTGCCTGTTTTCTTAGTTTTGCATATTTTAATAAGGCTATGACGGTTATAATATTTCCTGGAACAAAATAAAGCGCGTAAATATTATTTTATATTTCCTTGTTTGTATTTTGATCCAAAACTATTCTAAGAGATGACAAAATTAGGGAAATTATTTTTGTTTTTAATTTAGGCTTACAAATTAAACTTTGTAAATTGTTTATTACTATTTCTCTATTTATTTATTATTTATTTACTGTCTCTTTCCTAGATAATGAATTCTATTTTCGTGGATTTTAAAATAAGTTATAAATTCATTATTTTCGATCGAAAAGGACATAATAATTAATAGATACCATAGAAGGCTGAGAAGATATAAAGCAGAATATCTTAAGCACTTTAGGAGTGAAAGTCAGAGTAATTAGATCGATTCTAAAAAAAATGAGTAGGTGTCTAAGTCCTACATTTCATAGTGACATTTCCTCAAATATGACCTCTCCAAGTTTCTTTAATAGACGTAAATTCAAGGGTCAAAAGTCTCATACGTGACTTTAAAATTCAAGTGCTAACTACTTTTATGCATTTTATATAGTAAATTGATGCTTAAGAACTAGCTCGCACCCATGACTCATTAAATACTTACACACAGTTATATATATCGTCATATACCTTCTACTGAACGATTAAACGATCAAATAATTAAACGATTAAAGAAAATTTACTCTGTTACTCTTAAAACAGAAAGTGTATTTATTATTTTTTTTTTTCTTCTTTACATGTTTTATTTTGAAATTTTGAATGATTCTAAAGGACTTATTTAAAATAATTACAATATAAATGATATTTAGGAATTTCAAAGAATTTGAAGAGATAATAATATATTTTTTGTGTGATTTAAAGAAAGTCTAAAAGATTTGAAGTATTACTTAAATTTTATTTAATTTGCAAAGTGCGCGGATAATAATTGCTAGTCTGTTTTAAAAAGTAGTATTAACTTCCGAATTAATTAACATTTTTCAAATTTCTTTGGCTCATTTTGAAGACAAATTTCCACAGAATATTACTGATATATGTAGAATTTTTAATAACTCAGCCAACTTTATGAAACTTTAGAAAAAAAATGTTTTTAAAGAGAATGTAATTGTACTCATGCATTTAAACAAGAAAGTTCATCGAGGGCGTCCAAAGAAAAGTGAAGGAAGGGGTACAGAAGGCTGAAGAGTGAGCAATCGGCTTATAAATTGACTTAGATTGAAAAAAGGAAGGAGTTTAATTACTGAGTGCAGTCGATTGATCTGCGCTATGCTTGAACGTATTTTTTATCTTTTAAATTCAAGAGTTTGAGAAATTAAAATTTTTCATGCAAATCTTTACTTCATTTTTACTCAAGTTTAATTTTACATTTATTTTTCAAGCTCTTCACTTTTTGGGATTAACAGAGACATTTTATAATTTTTTTTTCAAATAACAAATAGAATTAATTTAATTTAATAAATAATTAAATATCTTACCTAAAACTCCCACAACGCTAAACAATATAGCGCATACAGCTGCGATGATAGTCACAAATCGTGGTAGGGATCTGACATTATCATTGCCTTGAACGGATTCGAGAAACGAATCATTATAAAATCCCCCCATAGTCGACAAAATAATCCTTTTCTTTTTTTTTTTTCAATTTTCTTGCACTTCATATCCTTTTAGAATAATCCTGGAAAAAAATTTGACATTATTATTCCATCTTTATTAAAAATTTCTAACTTAATTCTTTTTAAAATTAAAAATGTTTAATTTAGTTCTTTTTGTTTTTCTTCACTAAAAATAAGTTTCAAGTTCTATCATGTACTTATTGCGATAGTTTGCAGTGAACTTGAGAAAGTGAACTGAATTAGGGCACATTTTTAGAAATGTTTATCTTTGCAATTGGACGGATTCCTGATGTAATATTTCCTGTCACGTTAATTTAATGGCACTTTTTATTATCATTATATTACTTTAATATCTCCTTCTCTAGAAGCAAACAACAAGCGACTACAGTTGCTTTTCAAAGACTGACGATCTACGGCTACACGAGGTCTCTCCTCTTATCTACCACTGTAGAATTAACTTACGCCTTATTTCCTTCTTCTTACTTCAGTTTTCTTTGCTCGTGTGAACATGTGTGTAAACTAATATAGACAACTTGTCAAACACAAAAACTGCAGTTCTTTATTTTTATATATTTTCTTGTTGACTTAGAAAATACATTTTCGCTTCTCAAAACCTTTCAGGATTTGAAATTTGAAACTTGTTGAGATTTTAATCAACTAAAGCGTAGCCCTCAAAAGGGCTTAAATGTTATTTTAACGACTTTTCAGGGAGACAAAAAACGTTCTCGAAAATTAAATTTTCAATTTAGAAAAGTGAAAATATGTTCCCGAAAAAAATTATTTTCGAAAAATTTGCGCTTCCTATTGATCATTCTGAGTTATAATTGGGAATCAATTCGCTTTGAGTAAAGACTAAGGACTATTTTCTTAAAAAACACCGAATCTAAAAATGTTGCTTTTCAAGAAAACATTTTGATTGAAGGGATCGTAAATGATAATTTTTTATCATTTATTTGATAGGAATTTTGAAGAATTTATGGGCAGATGACATTTTCATAAAAATAGATGTCAAAAGTAAATGATAAAAATAGATTATTATTGAAAGTTTTTGTCTTTGGAAGATAAATTATGGAAATATATTTCTTTAAAAATAACTGATTTACTGGCTCATGGTTATTTTAGATTTTGAGTTTAAATATAGAAACGTTTTGATTTTGTCACAAGTTGATTTATTACTCTACTTTAGTAAGTTTTCAAGATTTATCACGTTTTACTGATATTTTGAAAATCGGCTAATAATAATTTAGAAAAACTATATATTTAAATATTTTGTGTAATTCTTTGGCTTTTTATGAATTCTTTTCTATCATTTTAGACCTAATTTATTTTGATAAGGCGTATTACACATCGCACCATTCTCAGAATTCATTTTATACCACATCCTCGTGAGTAAGATTTATAAAAACAGGATAAATGTCATTTTACGTATTCGCTTTGCTTCATTAAAATTTCTCGCTTCAGAATCTGTTATAGTTTTTTTCGCAAAGCAATTCAAGATCAAGAAGAGCAAATCTGTCATCCAGATGTTGTGGGCAGTAAAATATTCTCTTGTTTTGATCTGGACCATATTACATAGAAAATATGCATTCTTTAAATTTGAGATTTTACTACATTTTAAACGCCACATTTAATACACAAAATTCTAATATCAATGTGTATTCTTTTAAAAAATTGTGCCATGCTTTTTCCCCTTTTTTTTTTTAATTCAAATTGAAGAATTTTATTTTAGTTCCTCACTAATACCTTTTAAGTTTCGAAACAATGTTATATATCTCAAGTTGTAAAAGATTTCGCATTGACTATGACTAGATATCAGTAAACGGAGAAATGTGTCACATTTGGTGACAATCAGTTGGTCTGATTGCGACAGAATTGCCTGTTTATTGAAACAGCGCTTTTTATTTTCTTCTCTTTTTAAAAAATAGCACAAATAGCATCCAGATTCCACAACTACGCAAGCAATTCTGCAAGAAGCATAAAAATGAAACATGACAGTAAAATGTAGCAATAATTAGAGTGGCGCAAGGAAAAATTATATAGAGAAACTGAGTAAATTCTTTACTAATGTTACAAACTAAAATTTCTCTCTGATTTACACAGTAATCAACTATATATGTATACACCCAGAGAAAAGTTCTTATTAAATTAAAGAAAACATTTTTTTGACTACGTTTTTTTGATTTAACACACAAATATTTTTATATTAAAAGAAAATCTCTTTGATTTTAATAAATGACATCAAGTAGTTTCTTTCACTTAAAGAAACTATTTGTTTAAATGATTTATTTGATTCAAAACAAAATTCTTTTGATTTAAGAAAGTTAATAGTTTAAATGAAAGAAATAATTTCTTTAGAGTCAGTAATTTGAAATAAACAAATTATTTCTTTGAATCAAAGAAAGATTTTCTTATAATCCACATCATGAGTGTGAGGATTTACAAGAAGTGTGAGAATTAAAAATTTTTATGAAAATTTAAGTTAAAAAAATTTAATTCATTCTGAATTTATTAAGAAATTATAATTTCTGTACACGAAATTGTGAACAGAAGTAACAAAAATTTACATAAAAGTGAGATTAGATCGTGCAGAATAAAGTGTATATAAAGAAATATAAAGGTCATATCAAAAATTATATTTCTTTAATTTAAAGAAATTTTTCATTTGAAGCTATCAAATATTTCTTTAATTTAAAGAAATCTTTGCTTTGAAGCAACGAAATATTTCTTTAATTGAAAGAAATTTTCCGTTAAAATTAAAGAAATATTTCTTTAAATCAAATAAAAAAATTTAACAAAAAAATTTCTTTAAATCAAACAAATGTTTCTTTGACCGTATATCAATACTAGAATTTCTTTGATTCAAAGAAAGTTTCTTTGATTTAAAGAAACTTTTTTCTGGGGGTATTACTGTTTTTTTCAGTGCATAATAACAATAAAATGCTTATAATTACACTCATTTTTAAAGAGCCTACCTCGGAAATGTATCCATATTGAACAAAACTTCAGTTTTTTGAAATAGCATGTTTTTTTCACACTTTCTTATAAAATCACATGTTTTTTTATTAACGCTCGCGACACGTGCGTTCGCTTTCGCGGCACAGTTGGAACTCATTCGAGATTCGATTCCGTAAGGTCCTATAGCGCTCATCGCATCGTAACAATTTTTTGCGCTCGACGAATGTCGAAGTGCATGTAAAGGTGAGCTCTGAACTGTGATTGGTTTAGTGAAACTGCTGTATAATAAAGGTAGACCAGGAACAGCAGGAGCAGCTGTCAACCCTGGGAGAGAGGTCGAACAATTCACTGAAAGGCTCCATTGCAAATAATCCCCAACGACCAAAGGTGCCGAAGTTATAAGCCCTCTGCACACCGGATGCAGAAATCGGTGAATGCATTTCAGAAAAATAATTTCCGCCAGAAACAATACGGAATAAAGTGGAATCGGCCCCTCGTCCAATAACTACAACGCGAAACCCCTGGTTCTCTCCTATTTTGATAAAGCTATCGAAATATAATAGTCATGCAGGGGGTCCTGTTTAGGGCACTGATTTTGCAGATTTCATTCTCTTATATATAGTTGTACTTGTACATTTCTTTGGATTGAAGTTTCAGACTCTAGTGTGACGAAGTTATTTATTAACAAGCTGAAATTTACCCGGAGATTAAGATTTTAAGTGATTTTAGCGAATTTCAAGATATGTTAAGGAATTTCAGTTGATTTAAAGAAAGTTCCTGGAATTTGAAGGGATTTCAAGAGATTTTCATCAACTTCAAAGGATTTTTCAAAAAGTTCAAAATAGTTTAAGGGTATTTAAGAGTTTTCATAAGATTTTAAGGTATTTTTTTAAAAAAGAGTTTTAAGAGTTATTAAGAGGATATTACAGAGATTTTTATGTAGATTTCACAAGATTTCAAGACATTTTAAGGGATTTCATCAGATTTTAAGTAACTTTAAGGAATTTTAAGGGATTTCAAAAGATATTTTTAAGTAATTGAAGAAATTTCAAGGTATTGATTCTTATTTAGACGAAATCAAATGAAATTCCTTAAAATGTTTTTTATTTTTAAGAAATTATTTAAAATCTTTAAAATCATCTGTAAATGTTTTAAAATAGTTTGAAATATTTAAAAATTTCATGGAGTTTATTAAAATCTCTTGAAATGTGTTGAAATCTCGTCAAATCCCTTGAAAGCTCTCAAAGTCCTTAAAATTATTTATTGTCCAAAGAAACATTGTTAAATTCCTTAAAATTACTTAAAGTCCCACGAAATATTGTAAAATTATGTCTTCATAAAATCCCCAAAATGGCTTAAAATTTTGTGAAATTCCTTAAAATTTTATAAAATCTCATTAAACTTCTTTAAAATCCTAGAAAAGCTGAAAAATTGTCTTAAAAAGTTTTTAAAAAAAGAGTTTGAAGATAAGAGGATATTAAGATAAGAGGATATTACAGAGATTTTTATGTATAGATTCCACAAGATTTTAAGACATTTTAAGGGATTTCATCAGGTTTTAAGTAATTTTAAGGAATTTCAAGGAATTTCAAAAGTTATTTTAAGTAATTGAAAAAAATTTCAAGGTATTGATTCTTATTTAGACAAAATCAAATCAAATCCCTTAAAATATTTTTTATTTTCTTGAAATTCTTGAAAATCTTTAAAATCATCTGTAAATTTCTTAAAATAGTTTGAAATATTTCAAAATATCATGGAGTTCATTAAAATCTCTTGAAATGTGTTGAAATCTCGTGAAATCCCTTGAAAGCTCTTAAAAGTCCTTAAAATTACGAAATATTGTAAAATCATGTCTTTATAAAATCCCCAAAATGGCGTAAAATTTTTTGAAATCCTTTAAAATGATATAAAATCCCATTAAACTTCTTCAAAATCCTATGAAATCTGGCAAGCACCCTTCAAACTTGAAGTCCTTTAAATTTCTGAAAACCACATGAAATCTCAGAGTCCCAAATATTTCTGGAAATCCCAATTTTAAAAAAATCTTTGAAATCCTGAAAAAGTCCTTAAAATCATTGAAAATTTTTTACAATAGTTTAAAGTCCCTTTAAAATTCCTTTAAATTCTAAGAAATCTCTTAAAATACCGAAAAACGCTGGGTAAATTTCTGTCAGTAAATAAATAAAAATTATGGGTTTTGGAAATATTCTTTAAAATATTTTTATTCCAATGAATGTAAAAATAAAAAAACATCAGACATTCTAATATAGACGAAATCAAATGAAATCCCATAAAATATTTTTAAATTATTTGGAATTTTTTAAATCTTCTTTAAATTTCTTAAAATAGTTTGAAATATTTCAAAATTTCATGGAGTTCATTAAAATCTCTTGAAATATGTTGAAATCTCGTGAAATCCCTTGAAAGCTCTTAAAAGTCCTTAAAATTATTTATCGTCCAAAGAAACATTATTAAATCCCTTAAAATTACTTAAAGTCCCACGAAATATTGTAAAATTATGTCTTTATAAAATCCCCAAAATGACGTAAAATTTTGTGAAATCCCTTAAAATTTTATAAAATCTCATTAAACTCCTTCAAAATCCTAGAAAAGCTGAAAAAATTGTCTTAAAAAATGAAATATCTTAAAATTTCTTGAAGTCCCTTAAATATCTGAAAATCACATAAAATTCATTTACAGATCCGCAATATTTCTGGAAATCCTAATTAAAAAAAAATTCTTTCAATCCTGAAAAAGTCCTTAAAATCATTTAAAATCTTTTGCAATCGTTTAAAATCTCTTTAAAATTCCTTTAAATGAAAAATAGATTTTACAGAACATTTTTTATCGCTCCTGAAAAATTTTATAAATTAATTAATTAATAATTAATCCTTTATCACATGTCACCCTTAAATTACTGCGTGGAAATTCGAGTTTAAAGGCTAGACGGCCAATTTTCGAGTAAATTTACTCGAATTGAAGTCAAACTCATTTTACCTCTTATTATTATCTTATTATTATAAATTCATTATATTTCTAGGAGTTTCAGAAACTATTCACAGGGGGTGCAAAGAGTAGAGAAGATAAAACAGGAAATGCGATAGGACGTACGATAGTCCTTTATCTAAATGAAACATCCTTTTTTTTTCCAGGAGAAGATTACTCATGATGCACCTGCACTCCAGCTCTGTTTCTTAAACTTTGATAGCAGATTTTTCTTCATATTTCATATTATTTTTACACATTTATCGCATCAGTATTTAAATTCAAATTATTTTCAATGAACTCGGCGAATTTCCCTTTAAATTTCAGCCCCGAATAAAAATTGTCGTAAAAATGATGATAATTTCTCCTTGATAGGTCCATCTTTTTAAAATCGTTCCTTTCTCTTTCGAATGTGACCAGACAGTGGCATTACATGAATGGGAAGCTCTGTTGAACTCAAATAGTGTATAGGTTTTGAAGGGTATGTACAATGCTCTCATTCAGAATCCGAAACAGGGGTTCTCAATCTAGGTACAGAAAAACCTTTAAAAAAGGGAGCTAAAGAAGAGAGTTTTAAGTAGAAAATAAAAAAATTGGAAGCTTCTTTAAAAGATGATCTCCTTTGAATGGTCTATATTTTAATGGACAGTTAAATAAAATAATAGGTAGAATATTAAATAAAAAATCCTTATTTCAACGACTCGAAAGACGATTCATGTATTTGAGAAACACTGAACTGACAACTTTTCTACCGTTATGGTCACGCACTATGTTTATCCATTGTCGTCTCACAAATAAGGGTAAACGATGTCATTTGTGTTCATTGATGTTAAATCGACTGTAAAAGGTCTTATCTGCTCACAAATGTATCAAACAATATATATATATTTTAAATGAGAAAAATTATTTGAAAAATGATGAATTTGATGGGTCTTTCAAAAATTGAATAATCGATCTAAATTTATAACTGTTTTAATTCCAATTATTATAAAGGTCAGTGGAGAATAATATTTTGCCCCTAATTTGCAAGTGGCAGTGGCTTCAATTGATTCATCGGTAATGATACACTGTCCATTCATTCGCGATATCTTTTGCTGACTCGATAGGCCCGCCTGTCCATTTACTCATCAAAGATAAATGCTTCTTTCTCTCCATGGTTCGCAAAGACCATTATTAACGAGACATATCGCCTCCGCAGCTCCCTTTGATTAATTACTGCTGTTTAAGTACTGATTGGCAGGGAATGTTATATGAATGTCTTTTGCATACAATTTCAAAGAAAAAGGTTTCATTATCTAAAAAAATCTTATGCAATTTTTGGAAATCCGTTTAAATCCGTTTAAATTACATCTTGGAATTTCTATAAACTCTAAATAATATTTTGAAATAATTCATTATTTATTTTAATTTGATAATAATTAGATAATAAAACAAAACGGGTTAAGAATTTTTATTGAAAACTTTTAATGTTTTCTAGTTGGGTAACTTCTTTGATGAAATATAGTACATTCGCGATGGGGTTCCGAGAACGAGATAAAGATTTCTCTGTTTGCAGGATGATTATGTTACCCCCTTGGTAAAATGTATTTACTTTTGAGGGGTCGGCAGCTTTATGAGGTTTCAGAGATATCTGCTTGCAAGCATTTACAGAAAAAAAAGTTTGAAACTTATAAATATGTAGCTATTTGCACTTTCAATAAATAAATTAACTCTCAACTTAATTATATGAAATGGATTATATTCCAAAACAAAAGCAGACCTTACCGAATTTTCTATAATTTTACTATAATTTCTTTATTTTTTCTATATAATATTCTTCAGTTTACAATTGTAACAAAGTATTAAATATACGAACCAAAACATTATTTCTTTGTTATTTTATTACTTAAACTTCTAAACTTCAAAGGCCATTAAGAAGAGTTCCATCATTGCGATGAACAATAAAATCCTCTTTCAAGCCCTCGAATTTTGTTATTAATATCTCTATTGTCTCGATTTTCTTAAATTAGTGATACGTCCTATTTTTCTAGAGAGTATAAAGCTTCCTGAAAAAGATATGGATGTGATTCTGATTAGTATATTTATGTACATCCTCGTTTGCTGGGGTTCATTTCGATATAAACGTAATTTGCCTCTTAAGCTATTGGACTCAGGTCCAAATTTATGGCACTTTCAAGAAAACAGTCAGAGTCAGAGAATAAAGGTATTTCAAACTGGTCCCAAATTGGATTTTGAATCTAACATTCATTCGGAATGTTTTTCTAGTCCATGCAAAAAAAATGAATTTTTTCTATTTCTTCTTGTTTCCAAAACAACCCTATATTATTCAAATCCTTCAAAAGGATTATAAGTACATCATATCGCCAGAAGGGTCAGAATTAAGAAAGAGAAATTGTATCAGAGCACCCAGGAAAATAGAATTGTAAATGTGAAAAGTTCAATTCAAACCGAAAATGTAATTTTTACTGACGTCATGTTCGAAACGAAAGGTTTCGAACGGGACGAAATGCTCTATGTTTATTCGAATTGTTTCTATTTGAACCGTTACACGTCTCAAGCTTAAATAAAAAATATTTAAAATAAAAAGTTTATAAAGAGTATTCAGAAATGATAAAACTAAGTACTTATGCTAACTGCAATAAAAGTTAAAATTTAAAATTCTTTGTATATAAACTTTTTTGAAATTTCTTAACTGTCCTCTTCACATTTACATTTCTGCAGAAAGTCTCGATAATGCCTATACATATATTACAGATCTTCGACTCTATAAATGCAGAGAAATAAATCTGTACAACTTGGTACTGGTTTAAATTTGCACTTTGAATTCAAAACTTGCTCTTTTTAAGATGAACATTGTCTGTAAGTTTGTGACTTTCTCTCAATGTCTTCAAGCTGACGATTCATCTCTTCAGTCATGGTATCAACTTCAACCATCAGACCACTGAGAATTCTCTCATTGTCCTTGTAGACACTCTCCATCCCATCAAGATCCTTGAATTTGGTAGTGGTGTCAGCAGTCAGTTCAGAAGCTTGTTGCAAAAGTCTCTTTGTTCTTTGAATATTCTCCTTGCTCTTGTCCACTCTGTCATTCAGAGCATTGCTAGCCTGTTTATATTTTTCCCCAAGTTGGTTGGTTTTATTTTCAACGGCCTTAGCTTCTTCGCCCACTTTTCCACCTTGAATTGCAATTTCCTCCTTGACTATGAATTCATTCCTTCCAGCATGAGAGAGGAGTGTCTTAAGCCTATCTTCGAGAGCATCCACAGAATTTTTCGTGTTGTCTGCCTTTTTCTTAGCCTCGCTCGTCACGTCGATGATTTCTGTTAAGTCTTTTTCAGAGCGAGTGATGTCTTCGTTAGCTTTTTCGATAGCAGAATCAGCAAGGTCTTGAGCCTCTTTAGCCTCGTTAAGAAGGTCGCCAACTTTGCTTGCCAGGTTTTGCTTCTCAAGAGCGGCGTTCTTAGCCTGCTTGGCTTGATCTTCCAATTGTATCGCGCGCTGCAAATCATCTTTAGTGTCAGCGAGAATCCGATCAGAGTTGGTGAGCGATCCAACGATCGCTTTGATTTTATCAGCGAGTTGCCTGATTTCTTCGGGTTTCAGTGGAATGTTCTTAGCGATGACTTCCTCGGCGAGGATTCTAACTTGAGAGGGTGTTGTGTGATCCTGGTTTTGATTTTGCTCGATGAGACTTTCAATTTTGTCAGCCAGGTCGCTTATGTCCTTCATCAAGTCATCGGATCGGTTGCGAGCATCTGAAGCAAAGTTGAAAGCATCCTGAGCGTTTGATCGAGCTGAGTTGGCGTCATTCTTCACTTGATTCATCTGAAAATTTATTTTTTAAATTAGAAGATAATCTGACAAGCGATTAAGCTTTTATTCATCAACAGCTGGTGATTTAATTCAATTCAATACTTACGCTACGAAGGAGATGTTCTGCCTCATCTCTGTAAGCCTTAATCTTCCCTGATTGCTTCTTCGCAACCTCCAAAGCCTGAGTAGCCTTCGTTAAAGCTCCAGCATCACAAGAGAGACCACCACAAGTTCCACATCCAGCTCCACCGCAAACGCTACCACACTCCGAGACATTTCGTCCACACATATTCAAATTCAAATCAGGCATCATTTGAGCAAAGGAATCAAGCTTTTCTCCCAACTTCTCCAGAGAATCCTTATTCTTCACATGAGCTTGAGTCACAGCGTCGCTGTGTTTTTCAATCAGGGACTCAGTACTTTTCTTGAACCTCTCAGCATCATCCAAAATATTCGTGGTTTCACTCGCCATTTTCTCAGCCTGTTTGGATTGTGCAGCCATCATTCGGGTGACGTTTAAAGCACCTTGAACATTAGCCTCTTGCAAGGAGGTTGCATTTTCCTTCAGATTGGTAGCTTGCTCATGAAGACTGTTCGTTTTGTTCTTCAAGGTCTTCAAAGCGACATCATTGATATTTACTCTCTGCTTGACATTATTGAGGAGATCATCAGCCTTCATAAGAATTTCTGAGGAAGCGGAGACATTCTTGCTCAAGTCTTCGGCGAGTTTGTTCAGCTCGTCCAGATCTTGACTTCTGACTGTAGCGTTTCCAATCAGAGTTTTGACTTGGTCGATAGAGTTGACCATGTCGTCGAACTCTTGGCTGTAGACTCCGGTCGTACCGACCTTTTGAATGTTGGAGGCTTCTGCAATAACGTCTTGGGTCCTGTTTCTCAAACCGTCAATGATCATGTCCCAGTTATCGAAACATTCGCCACAAGGTTTACATTCAGGAGCGAAACCGACGTAACTGCGATCGCACTGGTCGCATTTGTGTCCTCCGATTCCTTTGTGACAGACACAGGCACCAGTTTCTCGGTTACATTGTTGACTCGCTGATCCTATCTGGTCACACTCACAAGGGTAGCATTCCACGTTTGGATTACCCCAGTGATTTGCTTGACACTCGTTACATCTTCTGCCACCAAAACCTGGCCGACACTCGCAGGTTCCATCGAAGGGGTTACATCTGAGGATTAAATTAAAAAATTTTTTAAGCTAGGAAAGATATTTCCTAACAAAGACGAAAAAGTCCTACGATGACTAGAGTTCTTACCTGTCAGATACGCTTCCAACGGCATCACACTCGCAAGGATCACAACCTTGGCCACTAGCAATCCTCCAGTGATTCTCTTCACAGGTGTCGCAAAGCTGACCAATAACGTGCGGAAGACAAGGACACTGTCCGGTGCGATGGTCGCAAGATCCAGAAGATCTGTCCGTTCCAAGGACATCACACCTGCACTGTTGACAGTCCTTTAAGAGAGCATTTCCGAAGTAATCAGCTTTACAAATCTGACAGTTTGGTCCAGCTGTATTGTACAAACACTGAAGACAACGTCCAGTATGAGGATCACAGTTTCCTGGTCTGTATATGTCGGTATTGTTGCTACAGTCACAGCCAGTACAACTTCCACCAGGTACTTCCGGATTGCCATAGAAGTTTTCAGCACAGCTGTCACATCTTGGACCTGAATAGCCTTCACGACATTCGCAGATGACATCGTGAGTCACTGGATCCAGAGAACAGCTTTCAGCGTAGGAATGGCCAGAATCAATGGTTCCTGAAATTTAAGATCAGTTTGAGATGATGAATTTGTTTAAATTAGGCACAACAGAATAAAAAATCGTCTCACCTGGGCAAGGGCAAGCCCTGCAAGGGATATCGACTCCGATTCTTGGATCTCCGTAGAAGGTCGCAATACAACGATCACAAGTGTGTCCTGTTGTGAAATCCCGACAATTGTTACATGCTCCTGTCTGGGAATCACAACTATCAGCATGTCCATTGCATTCGCATCTTTGACAGTGAGGGAAGTTCCAGAATCCTGGTTCACACTGGCCACAAGTTCTACCATAGGTATTTGGTCTACATTTACAGCGACCAGTTTCAACTTCACAGAAGTTGTCCAAAGCTCCAACACCGTCACAATCACATGAGATACAGCCTTGTGGACCAAATCCATAAGTACCTGGAGCACATCGGTCACAACGTCTGCCAACAACGTTGGGTTTGCAGTTACAGTTTCCACCGTAATTTTCACAGAATGCACTGTGAGATCCAGTCGGATTACATTCGCACACTGAAAGAAATATTTTAGAAAATTGAAATTTGGATCTTTGGTTTTTTATAGGAGCATGGTAAAAAAAAAAACTTACAGTGTGCACCATCGTAAACGTAGTAGCCAATGCTGTTGTAGTATTTGCTACAGATCTCTGGGAAGTCGTGTCTGTAACCTACATTATTGAAGTATTCGTTACATCTATAGACTTCATACTCCTGGCGACGGAGTTCTCCTAATCTAGAGCCATTGAAGAATGGAATATAATCAATCTTTGGTCTGAGGACAATCTGAAGAAAGAAAGAAATTATTAGCGACTAGCTCCACTCTACATTATCACGTTTAAGGCAAAGAAGTTAGAGAACATCTTTCCTACCGAATCTACAAGAATCGAAGCAGAAGGTGTATCCCCTGGACCAACGAATTTCGTTAAAGTCAGCAAGACCGAATACTGTTTTCCAGCTTCCAAACAAACTGCCGGGACGGCTTCAGCGCTTCGTGCATTCGCTGGTAACTGGGTCCACAAATGATCGTCTTCCGGTTTCACGTCTGCACAAGGGCCGTTGGGATCTACTGGTTCATGGCGTTCGATTGTAATGTGGACATCTTCCCATGTACCGGGATGAACTGGTTCATATCGTACAATGATGTCGTACCACATTGATCTGTAAATATCCCCAACTGTGAAGTTTATGGTGGATCCCTCCAGGGCCTTCATGAATCCAGTTCCTGTCCAGGTACTGTTCCTGCCATCTCTATAAGGTTCTCTAATGACCACTTGGCAATTCTAGAAATCAAATATTGGTATTATTGGTATTATTATAATGGTATTATTATTTTTGTTACCAATTAGATTATTTTTCGTTTACTCACGTCTGTTCCTCTTGCCAGTTCTCCTTCGTAGGTCAACAAATCTATATACCCCGTGAAGTAGCTTTGCTCTGGTTGGTTGCAGGTTCTTCCACTAACATGGGGTCTGCAACGACACTGTCCGGTAACAACATCGCAGGAGTTCTCAAGAGAACCGCCAGGATCACAATCGCAAGGCTTGCAACCTTCTGGATCTTCAGAAAGGCCATAGAATTCAGGCAAACACTGGTTACAATCTCGTCCTGTTACGTGTCTTTTACAGGTACAGTCGCCGGTTAATACATCACAACCCTCATTGTTAACGGTTCCGAGAGTGTGACAAGTGCAAGCTGGAAAACAAATTGAATTTGTGAAGATTTTGTGGAAGAAACGATCGGATTAAAATGTAAAAGAACTATCGGATTACCTTGACAACCATCTGGATTGTTGGTATCAAAATTCCAGTATCCATTTTTGCACTCATTACAGTGACGACCTTGAACATTAGCTTTACAATGACATCTTCCGGACTCTTCTCCACTCAGTGGGTCTGTCCTGGAGTCGCAAATTCCCTCGTCTAAAGAGCCACGTGGGTCACATTCGCAGGCTGGAAAAAAGAATTTTGATTGTAATTCCGTAGTGGGAATCAATATTGTCTCTCGATCATTGATATTATTAAACAAACTTACGTTGACAAGCGGCAGGATCCGAGATATCTCTGCTCTCATCATGGTAGTAGTAAAGAGCACACTGTTCACAATTTTGGCCTCTGGTGTTGTGCTGGCAATTGTCACAAACTCCACCAGACACTTTTCCTGATCTCTCATAAACCGCTTGATCAAAATGACAAGATGTGGTATGGTTGTTACAATTACAGGTTCTACAGGCATTGGTTTGTTTTCCAACAGCTGGTTTCCAAGGTAAGTCATTGTAGAAGTCTTCACATATCTCGCAATTCAGTCCTTTAGTGTTGTGAGTACATTCACATCTTCCATGGACCATATTCTCTTCATTGATGACTCCAGGAAGAGGCAAACATCTCGAAGCGTGACCATAGCAGGAACAAGATCCTCTAATGACCATATCGTTGATCGCGTAGTAGTACTTTTCCCTGATTTCCGCTCTGTTGTCCAAAAGGTCATCACCGAGGGTGTGAAGCTTGGTAAAGTTGATTCTCAAGTTCGTCATCTTCAGGAGATTTTGCACTTCTTTTGAATAGGGATTCACGATCTGCAAGTTGGATGGCAGGACTCTGCAAATTGATTGTCAAGTTAGATTTGTGTTTCAAAAAAGAATCTATCTAATTAAAAAGAGTCTATCTTTCTTGAAAATGTGGATAAGATATGGATATGGATCAAAGGCTTACGTTATAAATCCCTCGGTAAGACTGTAAAAGTGTCGAAAACTGTAGGTCGACACTTGGCATGAGAAGCAAGTATGAAAACGAAGATAAAAACGAGTCTAAAACCCACCTGAAAATGAGATCTCCATTTTTCGATGGTGCAACATGCGAGTATCTTGTTTCGCAAATAACATCCGTCAACTTTTGGGGCGCATGAGTTGGAACTCCAGGGAAGAATTGCTCACAGTTGTGTGCAAAGTACCGATAGACTTGCCAAGTTTTTCCGAAATCATAGGACCTTTCAATCAGCATAGCAGCTGGTCGGAAAGTTTGGAAGCGAATAATGATATGGGTGAAATGAAATTCCGCTTCCAGGTCGAAACGAATTGTTACGTTCTCGACACCATTTTCTGCTTGCCACCACGTTCTGTGCTGTGTTCTAAAATCCGGAATTGGATATTCATTATAATTTTTTATTATTTTAATTAATTCGGATTAATTGTGTTGTATTCTGATTAATTGTTTCCTCATAGAGGAAGCTTTGTGGTGGTGACAAAATCCAGTTTCCTAAAAAAG
>CAJFCO010000373.1:2692677-2704905 GCA_904066015.1 Synergus gifuensis
TGTGTGTGTGTGTGTGTGTGTGTGTGTGTGTGTGTGTGTGTGTGTTTCACGATCCAGCAATTTCTTGAAAACGCGTAGAGATAAATTGATGAAATTTTGCATAGTTATTTCATTATACACCTAGTTGAATTTCTTAAAATGGTTTAAGAAAATATTTAATTTTACAAGTTTTATGTACTTTTATAATTTTCTTAAAATTCATTTTTTCACTATAACTTCTCAAATAATCAAAATTCAAAGATGATGTAAGGAAAACGTAGATTCCTTGTGTCGAAACGAATCGATTGACCTATATTATTAATGCATTTCATTAAAAAATAACAAAGTTATGGTTAATTGTAGTTTCAAAAATTACTTTTTCGACTATAACTTTTCAAATAATCAAAATTTTGACTTGACATAAGGAGAATAAATGTTCCTTGCATCGAGACGAATCGATTGGTCTATAATATTATTTCATTTCATTGAAAAATAAAAAAGTCATGGTTTTATTTAATTTTAAAAAATTAGTTTTTCAACTATAACTTCTATAATATTCAAAATTCGAAGCTGACTTAAGGAAAATAAAAGTTTCTTGCGTCGAGACGAATCGATTGACCTATAAGATTAATGCATTTCATTGAAAAATAAGGGTGTTATGGTTAATTGTATTTTAAAAAATTAATATTTCGACTATAACTTTTCAAATAATCAAAATTTTGACTTGACGTAAGGAGAATAAATGTTCCTTGCATCGAGACGAATCGATTGGTCTATAATATTATATCCTTTCATTGAAAAATAACAAAGTTATGGTTTTATTTAATTTTAAAAAATTAGTTTTTCAACTATAACTTCTATAATATTCAAATTCGAAGCTGACTTAAGGAAAATAAAGGTTCCTTACGTCGAGACGAATCGATTGACCTATAAGATTAATGCATTTCATTGAAAAATAAGGATGTTATGGTTAATTGTATTTTAAAAAATTAATTTTTCGACTATAACTTTTCAAATAATCAAAATTTTGACTTGACGTAAGGAGAATAAATGTTCCTTGCATCGAGACGAATCGATTGGTCTATAATATTATTTCATTTCATTGAAAAATAACAAAATTATTGATCTATTTAATTTTGAAAAATTTGTTTTTCAACTATAACTTCTCTAATATTCAAAATTCGAAGCTGACGTAAGGAAAATAAAGGTTCCTTGCGTCGAGACGAATCGATTGACGTATAAGATTAATGCATTTCATTGAAAAATAAGAAAATTGTGCTTTATTGTAATTTTTGAAAATTAATTTTTTGAATATAACTTCTCAAATAATCAAAATTTAATGTTGATGTAAAGAATAATTAATGCTTCCTCTATGAGGAAGCAAATCATATTTGCTTACAGGAAGCAAAGTGCTCATTGAATGAGCACAAAAGTTGATACAACTTTACAGCTAATTCTGCTATTTACCCACTAACGATGTTCTCGATACCATGCTGTTTCTTTGGAGAAGACGCATCACAGAAGAAACATTTCTTCCTATCCTTTAAATGGGAGACAATGCAATATCTCTCTGGTCCATTCAATCCACAAGTGGAAGATGTTTGTAACCGATTCGTTCTTCCAATTAATAAATTTCCTGTTGCAGGATAACAGGAACTCTGCTCACAGGGATGAATTCTCTTTGGCTGAGTACCTAAATTCAAGAAGAATGTTGTACATTAAGTAATAATTTAAAGGAAGAGAATTTGGTTATTCCAAAGTCTCGCGAGCAGCTGGTGTACTGTTCTTTGTACTGATATGACTGCAGCGAAAGGGATCTTGGGGGCGAGGACTATTTAGGGAAATGAGTAGCTGGTAAGAGAGCAAACATTTGGTTAACTTCCCAACAACACCATAGTTAGTCGTCAGCAGTAGAGATCATTGATGAATTTTTAATTTCTACTCATTTATTGTTTATTCTATTTTATTCAGTTACTTTATTAAAGAAAAATTCAATTTATAAAGCAATGACCTCCTGCAGAGTTTATTTACTTTCAGGAGCTGTTCACTTTTAAATTATGATATGCCGAAAAGTACGGTATTCATTATTTTCAATTTTTTACGGTTGAAAAGGGAACAGCCTCATGTCATTAAGGATATAATTATTTCAGTCATCACAGTACCTATTATCATCGTAAAAGGTAAAAGGGTGAATGTATAAATGAAAATAGGTGAGAAATAGGTGACAAAAAATAGAAACTTAAACAATAGAATGGAGATACTAAAAAATTTGGCTAAGGCAGAAAAATTTTGAAATATATATAGGTGAAGGTCTGTGATGACTATTATTCTGTCTACTATTCGTAAATCGCTATCGTGCCGTGCTAAGTGACGGAAAAAAGGGGTTTGTGCGGGATTAATTTGAATTATTTTTTTTCGACAAACTGAGCTACCTCTGGTACTTGTTTCGATCGGCCATGGCGAATCATAATTTTCACCATATGCCTCGTAAGGCGACATATCTCCTCGCTGGACAGAACGCATACCTATGGGGGTAATAAGCCATCCAAATTCTAATTTATCTTGTTTAATAAACGAGTCTTCATTTTCCCTATCTCGAAATTCATTAGAAACGGTTTAAAAAAAGATATTGAATAAAATCTAATAAAAATATGTGAAATGAAATGCTTTAATTACCTCTAGCTGGTGCTCTCGTTAGACTGTATTGAGGGTCGAGAACTAAAAGAAAAATATTGTTTTGATATGTGTGTAACAATTTAAATTATTATAATTTTATTGTGTAGTTACAATATTTTATTTTATTTTTTAAGATAGGATTTAATTTGCATATATTAGTTACCTCTAGCTGAAGTTCTCGCTTGACCATATTGGGGATCCGCGAGAGCTAAAAAAAGAATATAATTTGTATAACTTTCTTACAATTTAGTTATTAATCATTATAAATGAAATTTCATGTCTGGAAAATATCAATTCTAGTTTATAATTTTGGATTTATATTTAAAATCGTAAATTAAAACATTCTTATAAGCAAAGATATTTAATATTCGGTTTTAATTACAGATCTCTTTTTCATTCATGAGACAAATCATTTTTCATGCGTCTAAAAAAATTATTTATCTTGAAGAACAAGCGGATGTTTGCGACATGCCCTCTTTGGATAACATCTCAAATCATAGATTGTGGAGGCTTTTCATCCTTTCAGAACAATTTTCATATTGTATAATTTCATATTTTACATAAAAAATTATTTTGAGAATATTATTGAAATAATATATATATAAATAATAATAGTCATTATTCTTAAATAAAAAATTATCAGTTTACAAAACTCTCTCAGAAAATGTAAAACGAAATATACTATTATTTTTTAGAGAAACTATAACTACAGTGTAACTATTTCTAAGAATTATCGGTTATCAGAAGAGACATTAATCATATTTGTTAATACCACTTCTTATTTCGGGAGTTTTAAATTTTTAGGGTCTTGGTCTTTTGGACGGAAGATGAGGTCGCGAGGTCACAATAATATCTAATCGGTATGGATAAAGGCTCATTCTTGTCGCAAGGAAAGAGCACAGAAAGTAGGCTACCGTGTATTCCCTTACGATCATTTGATTATAAATTTATGATTCCACGATTTTTAGAGAACTTTTAAATATTTACAAATCATTTCTACCTTTACGTTTACCTTTAAAATTTCTTATGAAAGAAAATCTGTATATGGGAGATTAAATTAATTGAGATAACATATTTTTTTCTCCAAATGATTTCATCTTCGAATTACTATATTGAAAGCCTTCATTCAGTATTAATATCTATCTAGAGAAGTTTCACATGACCTAAAGCGATATGATAATTGTCAATGTCGTAATTTACTTTTTAGAGTAGTCCAAATCTATGAATCCGGGATAGTTAGGATATTGTTAAGTGATAACTGAAATAAAATGGTAATTTGGGATTTTCGATTCCAAAGAATTATTCAATGAAAAAAATACTTGGACCGCCATAATGAAAATAAGATCTTTACATTTTTTCTTTTGTAGTTCAACCAGTCAAGGATATTTTTGAGTGCGCTTTCTCCAGCCACTTACCTGGTAAGAAAATTGTTACGAGGAAAAGAATATTCGCTGCAAAGAGGCAGCGCCGAACCCCAATCATTGTGCTCTGGTTCCTAGTTTTGAGGGTACAATTTCCGTTGGAAAATGGCTACCACGTCATCTTTATTTCTCTATTTCAAAGGAAAAATAACTTTGAATGAAAAAGTCTCGTTTATGCTTTACATTTAATTCTATGGTAAGAAATATGCTTGTTTAGTTTTGGTAAAATGCTTTACATACTTTAATCATCTGCATTTTAAGTCACATACATTTTTACTCTGATTTTTATATTCATCTTTTTTAGAAAAGGAGTAAGTAATTAAGTAATTAATTAAGTAATTACTTCATTATAAAATCCAGGTTATTAAACTGTTGCAGATCACTTTGATTTGATCAGAAAACTGAGATCAAAATGATCCACTTTTGAAGATCAAATAATAATTAATGTATGTATAACATTCGTAGTTTCGATAGGTAGATCCTCAAAATTGAATAGGTATTGCATCTCATTCTGAATCAATTTCAAGATCAAATTAATGAACTGAGATTTACTGTGTTCATGCATTTTACATTATACCAATATCTCACAAGAAATTCCCAACGGTGCATATCATTTTATGGAGAAGAGAAACCGTGAACGATAATAATTGAAGTTGAATTGATGATAAACACTGATCAGTAAAATTTACTGTTACACGTTCATTTGTAGGTAGAACTGATGGTTAATTACTGGGATTTCTTAAAACATATCGAAAATTCAACCATTTTTCATTTACTGTGATTGAAAATTCAACTATTTGGTTGAAAAATCAACTACAATTTAAAATTCATTCAGCTACGGTAATTGAATAAAACTTCAACTAAAGTAATTCAAGTTTTTTTTAACAGTGTAAGTGAAAATTTATCTTATATCGCCGACAGTTTTGTGTACCTTTTCCATGGAAAAAGTATCTGTAGATCTCTTAAAATTCCAATGTTAATGTTCGGGATTTTACGAAAGTTTTAGAATATTAATCAAGACATTATATTAATTAATATCAAGATATTTTAAAATTAAGTGTAAACCGAGGTGTAAATTGCAATACATGTGCTGTAATACAGATCAGTGAAATATTTAAAACCTGCAGTATATGTATTGGAAACTTGCAACTCTAAGGAGTCATCAATAAGAGATTTTTGTAATATTAGTATTGAGTTCAATATAAAGTTTCAATTTCATGAGAGTTTGATTTTGAAGATTAATCTTGAAAATGATGAAAGTACAATGAACATCTGAAGGTATGAGCATATATAGTATATATATATCCTCAACTATGATATGCTAAAACATGATTTTGGATCTTGGGACTTCTTCATGCAAACAACACATAAACCGAAGCACATAGTCTTTCCTGGGTGGAATTTCTCTCTATGGAATTGCTTTGCAATGCATTTTTTCCTCAGAAAACACAGTATCACGTTCACTAAACTGAACTCAAGAAGCACCACACATTTTAAACCCATGAAACCTTTTCTCACGCACACACCATAAAATTTTGTAATCTGCCTACGAATGTCATGAGCAGTGCAACACGAGGTTTTTGCCTGACAGGCCTTATAGGTTTGCTTTCAGAGCACCAAGAGCAAGAGCCTTTCTCGTAATTTTTCTCTCTCTCTCTCTCTTTTTCTCTCTCTCTCTTCCTCTCTCTCCTTTTATCTTTCTCCCTCTCTTTCCCTCCCACTTTTGCTCTTTTTCTCTCATTTCGCGAGTACCTATAAAGCGCGTTCTGCTTATACCTAAGGTAGTAGGTACCTGGTATATGTAAGAGAAGTTGGGTCCGACCCAAGTCGGATGGGCCCAGTCTCAGTCCCAGTCCCAGTCCCTCTCGTTCAGGTGCCTTCTTCCACCGAAGAATTTGATCCAGGGATGGAAGTGGGAGTATTTTGAAAATCGGTGCACAGGAAACGCGCGAAAAATAGATATTTTTGAAAATGGGTAAAAAAGAGCGCCGTCAGAATGCTGGACACGCTGACGCGTCTCTTGCTGAGTCTTTAGAACGGCGGTTCTATGTACTCAAGAGTCTGTAGCACTCGGCACTGCCGGCGAGCGAATGCGGGGGTTCAGGGGTTCAGGGAACTGGGAATGGGTGGGAGGGATTAAATCTCAGGACGGCAACTTGCTGGGAAGATTGCACTCGAGTCGAGAACATTGCCGTCGCTATGTGCCGGAAGCTGAAAACTGAGAAGCCTATCGCACTCCCTAGGGACGCAAAGTTTCCGGGAAATATTTCATTTCTGAGTACTCTTTTGCATGAGTATGCATGTGTTCTCATGTCGCTGGCTTTACGCATGTTTTGCATTTTCCCCAATCCTTTTCATGTTTTCTCTACAGAGTCCGAGCCTAATTAACTTAAAAGTGAGGTTTTAGTATAGATACATGGCTATTTTTTTATAGTAATATTTTTTGAGGTATTCAAGAAATATTTCAGCTGAATCTGCTTTGATTTTTAATTTTCATTTAAATGGTTATAAAATATTGAACGTTTGCATTAACTGAGCTGAATGATTGATAATTCAAGGATGTTATTTAAAATTAAGAGAGTATTCTACAAAAATATAGTCGACATACTTTTCCCATGAAGCAGTTTCTCAAAAGTGTTTCAAGTTAAACAGATGTTACAAACATGCCTCTAGTTTTCATATTGGACTGAAGTTTCAGACGTCTATTCTGATGAATTTTGTTTGTTTTGATTTTTTTTGGTTTATAATGTTCAATGAAGGAACCAAGAACTGAAAACCGGCTCAGATAAAAAGTTCAATTAAAATATTTGAAAACATTTGACCAAAGGTCCTGTTTATGGTGAATCAAACTTGGAAAGTTATTAAAAAATATCTTTTTGTCTTTCTATATTGGGCTGAATAAACATACACGTTTTTTGTAGAAGAGTTATTTTTTTTGCAAAATTGTTGATTGTAGAAGATTTGATTTTTTTAACTCTAAAGTGTCATTGGCAAATAAAAAAGAAACGGTGTTTAGTTCTATTATTAGGATATTATGAAGTAAAAAATTTTTTAAGAGCGTCGAAAGATATACGTCTGAAAACCTCTCGTGCACAGCTTTTATTTAAAGAAATAATAATTTCCTTACTAAAGTCACATAAAAAATCATCAAAATCATCATCATCAATCTTCAAATCATCAATTTTCCCCTTTTGTAAATTTTCAAAATGAAATTTGAAGGAAATAAACTCTAGTGTGAAAAATAAGGGTAAGGAAAAGTGCGTCTACTTTTAGTTTTTCTATTAATAGCGGGCAGACCTGTCAGTGATTCAAGAGTTGACTCTAAATCCATTTTGAATGTGCTTTCATTCATATGAATTTAGATTGATGTAAAATATTATTTTAAAATTAATACTCATCTATCATTCGAATTTCAATAATTATATAAAGAAAAATGTAAACCATCATCATAATTCTAATAATATTTTATTTATTGAATACATTCATGAATACAGAATCTTATTATTGAAAAACAAATATTAAAATTGTATTTCATTAAATAAATCTCACCTTGCTTCAAATTAATTCGGTGGATACACTTTAAATCATATGATTGAAACGCATTGCAGAATAATTTTCTTAATTAACTCTAATAATAGAGATTACAGAGACTGCGTGGGCGAAAATAACGCAGGTTGGTAATCTCTTCTCTGGGCGTTGCATTTGTGCGGGTAATTTACCTCGTAAATTTTTGCATGGTAAGATTTCCGGTTGCTGCAGATATTTAATGAGTGCGTTTATTCATTTAGTCACTCAACAAACCTCTGAATTTTCTCATTATGCTATCTTATATATTTCTCTTAATTACGAATAGAATCTCTCGATTATTTTGATTACACGCGAATTCGAATCACTTGTTCCTTAATTTTCATTTAAGTTCGATTGTTCGCTTTCTGGGTGATGAATGCGAGCAATCAAACTTCAATTCAATGGGGGATGATTTTAGAAGCTATCGAGATCCAATCTCAGAAAATTTTTTAAAATCTGAAATAGTTTTTTATTAATAGGAAATATGGTGAAAATTGTCAATTGAACGAAGCTTAATTAAGTAACTTAATTTTTATTCTGTTTTTATTATTATTAATTTATGTATTATGTTAAATTATTATAAATTATTACGTTTATTTTATTACCTCTTGTCCTGTTTCGCTGGAATAATAATTATCAATGTTCAGTATCGAGTAATAATTGATACTGGGCCAAGACTTTATTCAGTCTCACAACTAAAATAAATGTGTTTACGAGAATGAAATCTCTTATCACCATAAAGTTACTAAAATCACGTGAAAATAGATAATTATGTGACCAGCATTAAATAATAAAATTGGTCCTGAAAGGACTCGGTCATTGCCACTGATAAAATCGTAAAGCTATGATGCTCACTTCCCGAATAAGAACCACGTGACTTTTATACTAAGGTTTTGATCAGTATTAGTATAGAGTGTGTTCAATAAGAAAATAATACTTTCTTTATTATTCCTATAAAATTAACGTATGTAATTTAAATTTTAGTCATGAAATTTTAAATTTTGAGTAACTTTAAGAATGATTTAAATGATTTAAATGATTTAAATGCCCTTCAATTTAGGAAAAGAATAAGCTTAGATTTTTATAATTACACCCGGTATATATAAGAAGTAGGTGGTCCAAGTTCACATGTGCTGCACACTTGTATTCGTCTGGTTTCTCTCAGTCCCTTTAAGGGTTCAAAATTCTATGTGTTCGTGACATAAACAATTTAAAAACTCACAAAAAATGTATGAGACCTTTTAATTTAAATAAGTTTGTATTATTTGCTTATTTCGCGATGTGATTTACATATGTCAATTATGTGAATCGATTGAACCAATAGGGGTCAAATAAGTGGCTTACAAGTCGGTCGTTTATCTCCATTGAATCTTAAAATCAGCTTTAACTTGTTAAGCTAATAAACTTATTTAGTCACCTCTCGTTGCAGTTATAAATACATTTAATTGCGAATCATTATTCGCATATAAAGTCTTAATATACCTTCCTGCTCGCTACGATTATTATTCTCGTATTTATATATTATATTTATATTTATATTCTTTATTTTATATATTTACATCATTAATTAATATCGAAAAATAATTTGGACTAATTTGCAGAAAATTATTGAAAGATCTGTAGACTAAATAAAAATGAAAACGAAACGTGGAATTGTCAGAGAGGAAGGAAGAGATGCGTGGGTCGCTATCTCTGGGTAACCCCGGTTCTGATAAGAAAATGCCATTGCCTTCTTTTTCCGCGTTTGTCTTCGTATTCTTAGTTCTTTTTTATTTTTTTACTAACAGTGGATTCCCATAAAAAGAACAAGCCTCGACTTAACTTAATTTTAAAAATATTTTATTATCTTAATCTGAAATTGAGATATTTACTTCATGTGGTTTATAGAATATGTTTCTATAAAAGTTAATTTATTAATAAGATAGACGTCCTGAAAAATATGATGTATACTCTAAAAGTTGATTTTTTTTCAAAAGTCAGACTATTTAAAGATTCCTTCCACTTTTTAAATAATTTTTATTTGATTATACCTACAGTGGAAAAAGAAACGATTGTATGATTCTACAAAATTTCATCAGAGTACACTACCAATCAGTGAAAGTTTGAGAAGTAAAATAAAATAGAAAACTACCCCCGGGTATTATTATAATTCTAAAATTAGCTTTCATGGAGAATTCTTTGATTAAAAATGAAAATAGATATTAGATATTAAAATGATCAAGGAATAAAATGTTAAGGCATTCCAGAAATTAAACGAAAAGAGCTTTAACATTTTTCTGTATTCTTACAAGTAATTACATTACAACGATATTCTTAATTAATTCATTCTCCTTAACGTATCATATGATATTAACAGCTTCGATAACATTATAATTTATAATATACAAAGTCGAAGTTGATATCGATAATTGAATGAAAGAGCGCTGAGGAAAATGGCCTTAAATAATTAATCTTTATTTAAAACAATGTGTCATTTAAATTTAAGCAATAATATTTATACTTTTTTAATTTTAAAACTCACTCTTTGTAATTTTTTACTTTCGAATTTACCTACATTCATTAAGATCGTTCGACTAATGTAAGTTCTCGTTATGGACTAACGAGATTTTAATATGACATTGTCACATTTTTTATCCCTTGAGAAGTTGAGTTTTTCTTTTCTAAATTAAGTCATGATTATACCACACGTCATTAATGCGAAAGTGTTTTATTTAATATTTAAAGTAATCTAAATGAGGGATTGCTGTATAATCTAACTATCAAGCTCTATTTTTAAAATTTTGATTACTCTTTTAATTTGAAAATTGTACTGACTGTATAGTTGATTTACTTTAAATTTTTGATCTGAAGACAGCAGGAAAATTGTATTTGGAGAATAAATTTCTAGTATTACTATTTATCTCTTGAAATCAACATGTGGTATTTTCATCAAAGTATTACTTTTATCTAAAAAATATTGCAATCTTCAAAAATTCATTATAGAAGACGGTTTTATGTACAAGCGAAATTTTTTCTCAATAATTGAAATTTAAATAAAGAGAACTTTTCACGATAGTTCAGGCATTGGAGATTTTCCTAAATATTAACAAATCTAAAAAATTAAAATACAAGAAGCTGTTAAGTTTTAATAAAAATTTTTCTTAACATTCTTTTTACACATGTCAGCTGAAGAATCTCAAATGACACCAATTCGAAGTCGACGAGTATTCTCGAAACAGAAATCTCCTTCAGAAACGTGGACATAGTGAATTGCTCGATGATTTGAGAGCTTTTTCGTTAGTTACATTCGAGATCAATTTGATCGTGTTATTTTTCCTCTTATTTGCGAACACTCGTAGTTCCTCTCCTATTTTTTTTATAGTCAATTGCACGAAAATTTTGGCAATTTTCAATTTTCAATTTTCAATTTGTTTAAATGTACTTGGCGAACGTTATCCAGTATGAGATGTTGAGTAAGGCGAATAAAAATGGGAAGAATACCCTTGAGAATCGGTCAATGTTGAGAGCCCTCATTCTCTGCCTTTGGGCTAGAGTTGGACCAGGAGGTGGGCCTGTTGTCGATTTCTGCGATCGACCCGATAAAAGCATTGCATTTTCCTGTGTAACAACAATCACTACTTGAACGCCGATAGACTCAATTACCTCCATGCCTCGAAAAAAAGAAGCTCTAATAAAAACAATTGAGAAATTTGAATAAAATTTCTATAAAATCTCGATAGTTTCCAACTTTATCGACTGCAGGTAACTTAGTATAGACAATAATCCTTTACCAGCCGTCGGTAACTTACCGATCACACCTTTATTGACAAATATGGGTAAAATTGGGTAAAATACCAATTTTTGACAAATATTTCACACAAAATTTTGTGACTACTTCATTGGTCAGACTTAAAGAATCTTCTTGATTTCGAGGCACAGAAGTGAAAAACTATTCTTCATCCAGGCATTACCTTACTCGCAATGTCGAAAATTTTATCCAGTTTGGTTGATTCTGGACCAGAAGATGAAGCGGGTGGTGGTGGCGGTGGGGGTGGTTTTGCCGGCGGCATATCCGAATCGCCGAGTACGATATTTACTAAACAATATTCCATTAAAGCCATGAAGACGAATATCGTACACACTGACATAAAAGCGTCTACGGCCTTTAGATATGAAACTGGAGGTAAAGATGCTTGACTTTTCGCATGCTGAGTCGAAAGGGTCAGCAAGGAAGTCACGCCAAGGGTGACTCTCGCTGGCGCTGCTTCAGGCTTTATCCAGAAGGACACCCACTGCAATCAAGCATCAAACAGTGTGTCCGGATTTGACTCTCAGTTTTATGCACACACCTAAAGTGCTCGTCCGTGTGAAAACAGAGAGACTCTCCTCTCCCCACTCAGGCTCTCACTGAAGAGAGTCTCACTGCTGACTATAATAGCAGTTTTCCAATGCCTGGAAAATTTTCGAATTCGAATTTTACAAAATTGCATGAAATTTTAAATAATTTTCAGAGATTTTACAATGTTTTGTAGGATATTAAGTTATTTTAACGACCTAATGGATTTTAAGACATTTACGACATTTCATTGGATTTTCAGGAATTTTA